>DVPR01000724.1:0-12686 GCA_018239345.1 Oxynetra stangelandi | reverse complement strand
GCATAAAAGTTCAGTATTTATACTATAATGTCATTAGATTTGCTCTTCAATTTTTATTAGTCCTAAGGAAGCACTGAGCCGCATTAATATTTTGTCAATTATTATTCAATTTTATATTGTTAATCGCTTATTAAAAATTCTAATCATAATTTTAAATTTTCAATTAAACCTATTATTACCTTCTACTATCCAATTTTATACAAGTTGAAAAATAAAATGTATCAACGCCAGTTAACATATAATATTTACATAAATTGTTTTCACAGAACACCAAATCAAACCGCACTGTAAGTAGAAATTAATATGTACATATTATTTTATCACTTTCCACGTTTCAGGCGATATAATTTCCTCGAGCATAACTCCCAACAATAAGTTCACAAAGTCACGACATAAAATATCACGAATGGGCCAGTCATGTGTTGCCGAAAGTCGACAACAACGAAACCTTTCGTATTCGTTAATTTCACTTGAGATACAAAATAAAATACCGAATATAAATATGAAATTTCTTAGATGTAAAACGTGCGTCGGCCGGCGTGATTTACTTTAACGTTTTATATACTATTATTATGTTAAGTTATTGTTTAGGACGGTACTTCGGGGGAAGGGTATATGACTTTAAAAGTTTCTGTCGTCCGTGGATTCAATTCAAATCGAATGATTTTCGAATACACTTGACTACGACCCAAAGGTTGTCTTGGAAGAGCTTGTTAGCGATAAGACCACCTCTTGTATACGTCTCTCTGATTTTAATTTTTTTATTGTTTTATATATTTTTATATGTATTTTTGGTGTACAATAAATAATTATGAATCTGAATTAATTTGTTTTTAGTTACTTTGAAAGTTTATTATACTGTTCCTCCGAGAACTAAAAGTAGGTATGTCTTTTCTTGATAAAATACTTTGATCCATTATATAAGTGATAAAGAATTTAAATGTGTATACATATGTAAATATACGGAGAATAAACTAGATATTGACATTAAAAAATTCTGTTTATAGATTCATAACTTATTTTGCGGTAGTATTTCTGTATTTTGAAGACGTTTTTTTTATTTACAAGCCACAGCTGTTTCATATGTTATTTTTATCATATACGTTTATATATATTTAAGCAAGTATTATATCTCTTTAATCTCAACTAGCGGCTCAACACAGAGAAAATTCCCGTGGCTTTTAATAATATCTGCATACGTGTACGAATTTCCGGGAAGCATGTTCCTCTTCACGGCAGTAACATGACAGTCAATTTCACGAAGATCAAATCGTAACACAGGTATAGATAATAAACTGGCTTTTGCTTTTGTCATAACCAATATAAAATTGTATACCAATTCAATACTTATAAATAAATACACATTATGAACTTTACCCTGATTAACATTTGTATACCTACACAGAAGACAATGAATGATCTGTGAAACGGTATGGTATTATAAAAAAGCTCGGTGCAAAAAACAAAATGTGACTCACAGAAAAATAATGCACAAATACTCGTATAGAACACAATTCATAACGCACACATCTATAACAAAAATGAAAGATACTCTAAAACAATACCCAAAACATGAGGTTTATCTGTCGTTAATCTAAAATTATTCGATCAAGTCAGCAAAAATATCAGTTCCAGTCATATAAAAATTCATAAATATGTCGACCGCGTGTGTTCCTGAAAGTTCGTAACCTTTCGCATATGTTAATTTCACTCGAGGTATTATATCAAATTTGGTGCCGAATATAAATTTACCCTTTGTTTGATGTAAAAACAAGGGCCGACCGCATGATTTACTTGCTTAGGTCCTTAATATAGGAACTTAGTTTTTTTCCTTACGGATATTTTAATATTTATAGCATCGCCACTCGCATTTTTTCGACTTAGGAAGATAACTTCATGGCAACACTGAAAAATAAATAGCTTTAAAGGCTCATGAATTAATATTCATAGTAACAAACCATAAGAAAAATTGTCATAGTTGCGACTAAGAATTTTTTTTATTGTTATCGTGTACTAAAATATTTATATTAGTGAAGAATAGCATAATAAAAAATGTTTATTGCGCAGTTTGTATAAGTTATAGTAAACCTAGACACAGTGGAGAGGAAAAAGTGGAATTTTGAATTCTTTAAGTACATTACTTCACAAAATATTACTTCGCATAATGCTTTACGTGATCCAACAATTTTTTTATGTTATTTTAAGACATCCCTAATACTACACGAAACAGACAGACTCGTTTGTTATTACTACTGTTATCAAATCCTAGACATATAATCTTTCATAAATCCTAGACAATATAACGTGTTTCTATATTAACTGACAAATGAGTCCATTCCGATGTCGTTGGACAAACGCATATGCGAATATTTGTTCAAATCAACATGCACAAGCATAACGTTCTTGCATACAGTTGAGTAAAAACCAAAACAATAATGATTAGTTTCTAACTACAATTCTTTGTTATTGACGTTTGTCAGTCATGTAGTTGATTTACAAACATTTATTATATTAATATGTGAAATGAAGTGCCACAACAAATGATTGATTTAAAATATTTATATATGACAAATATTTTTTTTTTATTGAAAAATAATATGCCCACTAAACACCATTTTAAATAAAATATACAACTGAGTTATATGTATGTAGAATGGTAAGCGTACCAACTGTAAAAATACACGAAAAACGAGATTTCGTGACAGAAGTCGACATGAAGTGCTTTTATTATACCGTTGAACCGATTACAGTATCGTGGATGACAATAGAGCATCCATATACTTTGGGCGATAAAAACATTAATTTCATATTTTTGTGGTCTGGTCCCTAATTTTTCTGTTGAAAGTTTCTAAGGTACAGAGAGGTGTGCGCACGATCTTGCCTCAAAACTAACTGATTGAAATGTAACGTAACCAGGAATAATCTCGTTTCAAATATATCTCCCACGTGATACACTGTAGTACACTTCTTGATTGTCATTTTACGTCACTCTTGGTTTCGCCGTCACAATTTCGCGCAAGCTTTTCCAGAGCGTATTCAAACAAATCACAAAAGACAGCTCAGCCTCTGCCACTCATATTGTTTGTATGTGCACTACATGCATGCATTCTCCGTTTCATACTAAATATTTACTTTTGTACTTCAAAATATTTCAGATAAAAAGCCCAGTGAATTTCATTTGATCACGGAATCTCGTTTATGCCTTTTTGTGATTTATTAAATGATTTCTATCAGAAACCAGTTTAACGCTAAAATCCAAACCAGCGCTTTTTTCGTGCTTAATCTCTTATTCAAGTTTTATGGGGATATATTTTAATAGTATTTAATATCTTAGCGGGCATACCGTTTTACTCTTGTGTGGACTGAAAAATCCATTCACGAACGACCGGCTCTCTTTTCATTACTGTTTATCCAACATAATTTACACCATTCCAATCTTCTTGTATTCGGATTCCCGTTTACTCATTCTTTCGATTCGTACATCTCTCTTTCTCTCTCTCTCTCTCTCTCTCTTAGAGAGCTCCTTCATTCATAACCGATGACCGTGATGGTGATATTTTATCACCTTTTCCTATTGAGTTCTGTCTTCACATGCTTTGGTAGACATGCTTCGAGGAACCGGCTCATTGACACAGTTAGGGCAAGCCTGATGGTAGTCGTCTTCGAATTTCCTTTTTTCGATATTGCTAACGATAACAAATGGCCTCTTTTTCACATTACGTAATTTAGCCGAAATAATTTAGTGCCGATTACAGACAACGAGTGGATGCATCCAAAAGTAAATCAACATTCCACTATTGGGACAAAGCATTTTAATAATAATAATAATATCTTGGGACAATTTAATACACGGCCATCTGATCCCAAACTAGGCACTTAAATAGTGCCTGTGTTATGGTAACCAGACAGCTGATAAACTACATATATACATATAAATATATACTTATTTAGATATTATTGTATACCCAGACACAGAACAAATAGATGTGTTCATCACAAATATTTGTCCTGGGTGGGGATCGAACCCACAACCTCCGGCGCAACAGTCAGGTTCACTTACCACTGCACCAACGGGCCAGTCTTATTATAGCTTTTGAAAAGCACCGACTTTATTAGATCACGCTGCTTTTTGGGGTTAATAAACAATTTTGCTGTATAAAGGTATTGAATTTGACGACTACAAACATTTTTACTCTAGCCACTATTTCTTAAATACAGGGAAAAATTAATTATATTTCAATGTTCAACATCAAGTCAAACTATGTCGCGCTCAGCTTTTCTCAAAATGTCACTGCAACATTGAGTCCACATCTTTCTAGTTAGCTTTTAGCAGAATTATGTTTTAAATAACAAAAAAAAGTGTGTACTTTAACATTCTTAATATTTAATGGAACTCTAACTCATCTCATGTATCTTAAGCGATTGTATGTTTAAAAGAAAATGTAAGGTACTTTAAGTGCCGTACAATGTGAATATTTTTTCTGTCCAAAGGAAAATACTGCAGAGTAAATTTACTCCAATAAACTTTACTCCTTTTCCTTTTACTCGCAACCGACGCATGTCTTCTCATAAATGACGGGTCTCATGTAGTTCAATGGAATTCATCAAATGCAATATATCTAGATAACTTAAGATTGCACCGGCAGGAGTTTGTTGTGCAAATATGTTGCTGGATGTGTGGTTCGAAGCAGTGATAGTTGCGATAAGTTTACGTCTTCAGCAGGATCACCAATTTAAAGTGAATACATTTCGACAAGAAACCACATTACATAAAAAAAATCAAAGATAAAGAGAAATACAAGACCTAACTGAACTTGCTATACACTTAATCCACGAACACGGTACGAGTATAAAGATACATAAGCAATTGCGACTACGCTTTGAAGGGAATGAATGAAATAAAATATTCAGAGAGCGGCACAATTCTGAAAGTTTACGCAACGAACAAGACTCATTCACAAAATGTCAGGTAATTACTCAACGGAACACCGTCGGGCCTGTTCTTTGAATTAAACCTATTGTCATAAAAAATACCGTAGAATCAGAAATAATGGGTCGCCTTTTCAATATTGGGCGTGAAGTGTTCTGAATGAGATTGAAGAAATTTTAAAAAGCGATATTAGTAACCAAAACGAAAACGTTGATTAGAATATAATATCAACCAGACATAGAACAGAAGCGGATCTTATTTCAGGGATTTTAATTAAAACGCCTCGTGAAATAACTTCTCGACTTAATGAAACTCGCACTCTTGTTATAAGGCAGAATTGTAGTAACTTCAAAATCCTAAGTGCCATCGCCTTTCAGTGGCACGCTGAGCTAAAATAATTGTTGGGCGCTGTAACATTGGTAGTAAGTGGGAACAACAGCACCATGGAAACAAAGACATTGCTAAAGGCGTCGGTGGTGAAGACCATTTTTTACTAACATCCAGCTTGTGCACGGCTAGTAAATACCTGAGGGCTATCGAAAAATCTTTGTATTTTATATTTCTACATTGTAATTATTATACAAAATGTGTAATCAACATGTTCGTTCACATTAAACACATAATTTTTACAATGAAATGCTACTAGTGTCATTCAATATTGAGTTGAATCCTTAGATTTATCTGATGTCTAAATTAGAAACCTTTTCCTTATTCAACACCCGAAATCAAGATAACCTCAAGGATATCACATATATCGAAATCAGTCGAGTTTTGTGGCTTTGAAGAACGATTTATAAAACGTCCATTAATCGTTTCTAATGAGAAACTTGCTTAATGACATCATATTCGATAAGTTTTTAATAACGACATAACAAAAATAATAATAAATAATATCACAATCCAGTGATAAAAAATTTCAAATGACCACATCTTAATGGTAACGCCACTAACCTTCTTACCTAGACGACATGAGATGTGAAACACTTTGCAGCAGTACCAAAAGTCGTTTATGGATCAATCTATTCTATCAATATCAACTGTTGACGTCAGTTAATCTATCAATTATATTCTAAGTCAAAATGTAAAGCTCTTGTTCATTTTTTTACTTTCGCCCTTTCGAATATAAAAACATGTTGATTAGCTTCACTTAGAAAAAAATATTGTTTATTATAAAACAAGTATCCGTCGAACGCATTGTGATTTACATTGTTCTTCGTTTTTAAATCTGTTTGTATTCGCACCGCATCCCGAGTAGAACATCAACATGCATTTTCCTCTCGTTATATCGAAGTAGTACAATATGTAATTACCATTGCATGGACCACTTGCAGGTGGCATATAACAATAATACGGCACGATCCATTTGGACCAAAAGGCACCTTGGTACGGATCTGAAACTGATTAAAGTGGAGATTTATGAGAGTGGAGCGCGCGCGACTCATTAATTGTAGCACGTAATAACGGGTGCGATAGTAAAAATTGATTTATCACAAAATACAGCAATATCTCTAGAAAAAATATAGCACAATACAATTACACAACGATATATGTAACAATATAAATTAACATTCAATTTTTCGCATTTTCCTACAATAATTTAACGACATAGACGAAAGGACTGCATTATTTTGTCGCTCTATCAATAGGAATCACTTTTTACAGTAAATGAACAGTCTAAAAACGACTTACAATCATAGTAATCAGAAAGTCAAACTGCGGTAGCAAACATTAATAATACAAGACTACGAGATATCTTCGCGATTGAATCTTGCATCCTAATTGAATAATGGTACAATTGTAGATGTCTTCTCCAATCAAGCGTGCTAATCAAAAACAATAGACTATACACACCGTGACGGCCTTTCTATTGTACATACGAACGTTCGATAACACGCCGATATTGAATATGACGTGTACCGATGCTAAGGGTAATTTTGTACCTATGAGTACCTTATAATGAATAAAATAATTTAAAATTATACCGATACCGAACGAATCGTTTGCCTCTTTATCGACGAAAGTCAATTCCATCATATATTGACATCGATTGAAATTGTTCAATATAACTGTGACGATAAGGTGAAACTTAGGTAGTACTTAGGTGTAACTACACCGATATTACAAAATATATTTGTTAATAAGCAGTAGCTACCTATTATATATTTTCATATTGTTCAAAAGTAAAATATTCCCAAAAACCTTCAGATGACCTCTACTCATTCTCATTTCTCGAGACTACTACGTATCCAACATAGCAAGACTTTTTTATCCGACAAAGAATACTTGGACCGCCTTAGTAACAAAGTAAACTTTATAGATGCAACATTTATATAGACAAAAATAAAAGAATCTTGTTTTGCGAGAACAAATGTGCGAACGCCCTCCGCTAGTTTATTTCCGTGCACAAAACAACTTGTTCTAGTCTAGTATAAGTTGCCGCCTTTCGTGACGGAGATACAATGCCACATCAAAATAACATCAAAACAAACCGGGAGCACTTGACACAGATCGACGTGACATCAGTAGGTCAACCCCGTCAACCTACTGTATTACGTAAGATCATACACATCTATGTCACAGACAACGCAGCTGCTTTACCTTGAAGTTAACAATATCAAACAAAGAACTAACATATTCCAGAGAGGCAGGAACGCAACTATGAATTATACCAAGGTATCCGAGTATAGCAGTAACGACTAAATTTCAGGGGCAAAGCGCGATTGATACTTTCAAATATAAATTTAAAGTTTCTGAAGCTAATAATTTAAAAAAGCACCGAAGCGTTTCAAGATTTTGTATGTTGTGAAACCTTTTGTTGGAGGTTCACTATTGTAGCTTTGTAACAAGCATTATGTCGTTACGGATTAAAGAACAGAGAAAGAAGTAAACATGACAAATTTGAGTCGTGTTCGAAATCAGTTACAGAATCATATGCTATGCTCATATGCTATCGCTTTTATTCATAGAAAATTAATATAACGGTTATGTTTTATTGGAGAAAAAAATACGCTATGAATAAAAAACAAATGCCAAATAATCAAGCTAAGAATAATCATTCGATTGGTAGGTAATATTTCTGGAAACCGTCAGTAAGTCCGAACTAAACATGCGAATAATAATAAACGGACCGTTCACTATATAACAAAAACATTTACAACACTGAACAATGGCGCTGGAAGTCAAAACTATGTTAATATATATAGACTGCAATATAGACTAAGATATTATGTAAGAGGCCTTCAGAGTTAAAAGGACGAAGGAAATCTAATTTCCATTAACATGGTTACGAAAGATTCCAGATCCCAGATACATGATCCGTAAGAGAATGTAAAATTTTACGGACGAGAGGATTGTTTTAAATTTACAATATGGATATTTGAAATATAAAATTACCTTGCATTATTAACTCCCCTTCTCTCACGCAACGGACTCGCTTCATTAACTCATGCTATTTCATAAACAAATGAACCGTGCTCGCCACGAGGGAAACCAGACTTGAAAACACAATAGCGACCGAATTCGATTTTAATTTGAAAATAAGGTACGCGATTTTTTTATGTCGTTTATTTTAAGTTTACAGTAGTTTGAGAAGTTGTTTGGAATTTAACGAATGTCTCTCAACTAACATCAATTCGTCATTCATTCGAAGTCGGCCTCAGGCAAAGCATTCAATTTTAAATCGAATTGAATGCAGTTCTGCTATTGGTAACAATTATAAAAGAAAATATATACGTAAGAAGTACGTACGTATAAATATATGTAATATGCGTCCATAGTGTTTGAGGCGTTACAATCAATATGTTAATAATAAACCTATTGTTATCATTATACAAATTATCTATTCAATTCAGAATATCCTTCTCACATTGAAATTCTACTACTATGAATCAATATTGTTTCTATCCTTTAGTTTTATCTGATTCAACAATGTCTACATGTAGAAACCTTTTCTGTATTTCACATGCGAAATCAAGATAAACTCGACGATATCCCATATACCGGTATCAGTCAACTTAGGAGGCTTTGAAGGATAAGTTTGAACGTCCATAAATAGTTTATTGTGGAAAACTTGTTAAAAACAATTTAATTATTTATTGCGGATTTTTTTTCTTGAATAAAATAAAATATGCATAAATATAAGCCGAGGTCCCTAAGTGTAGTATTTTTTCAATACGTAATCATCATTAAATCGTACAATTCCGTAACTCAATATAATTTAAGTCTTAAATAACAACGAAATTAAAAACAAAATTAGGACAGTCACAGTGTAGCGTTGAATATTTTGAAATAACCATATTGAACCAAAAAAGTCACTGACCTTTCTGTCTAGACGACAACAGGTTATATATACTCTCTGCAAAACAAAGTACAACCAAGATTCAATTAATTTATACTTTGGGAGTTAGCATATAGTAAAAGCAGTCTGCTATGGTTCAAAGTATTTAACGGATCTTTTGAAACATTTTGCGAGTAGTAACGACATATCGACATTTTTCTAGCAGCGTTATAGCGAAATATATGAAATCTTAGCTGTCAACGTCGTCTAGTCTAGGAGTTATAGACAAGGTCAAAAATAATTTATGAACACCTCAATGCAAACAATTTATTTATTTCTAGTATTAAACAAGTCTCCGTCGGTCGCAATGTATTTTACATTCCGGTTCGCTGTTAAATCTATTTTGATTCCCACCGCATCCTGAGTAGAACATCGGCATACATTTTCCTCTAACCACATCAAAGAAGTACACTAAGTATTTATTATGGCATGGGCCCATAGAAGGTGGCTGATAACAATAATACGGTACGTTCCATTTGGACGGAAAGGGACCTTCGTTTGGACCTGAAATTGATTAAATGCTCATAAATGAGATCAGAACGCATTAATTGAAGCACGGAATAAAAGGTTTGATTGTAAAAATTGATATATTGCAGACTACAGTCATAATTCTGGTAAATATATAATTCTTGCGAAGAAACATAAAACATAATTATAGACAACAATATATGTATGAATATTATGAATTTTTTTTTTCCTACACTGGTTAATAATCACAAAAAAGGACAATATGAGACGTTATCGTATTTCTACTAATTACTTATTTAACGTTGGAAAGATAGCCACTTAAATCAACGCAATCCGTTTTTTTTTAAATCCACTATCTCGCTCGTTCGTGCCTAAAAATAATTTGTAATAAAATCTGAAAAATAAAATATGTAATATTTGTTCGAAAAGATTCCCAGGATAATCTACAGAAATAGTGGATATATGTGAACCAAAAAGAAGTAAGTATTATGGCATATGTCCTTTATTATTTGCGAGGATGACCAAGCCCATAGGTGATAATAGGATAGCAAAAGTTAAACACTTTTCTTAAGAGCATTTAAAGATAAATATTTTTATATTTTGATTGTTACTAATTCTTACATAGTAAAGACTTCAAAAATATGTTTTTATAATATTAATTATAGTAATGAAATACTGATGAGGAGATCTCATCAATGAATAGTTAGAAAAGAATGATACTTCAACTTGTTTATTACGAATTTCTCGAATAATTGCAAAATTCCCTAATTTATTTTTATTTCATTCATAACACAATAAATCACGTAGTAAAAAGGAAAATACGCACGTCCATACTTCACATAATCGTGAACTGCATTCGCAGCGGCCAACATGAATAATACCAGACCACACGATATTTTCGTTACGGAATCCTTCATCCTAATTGAATTATGGTACAATTGTGGACGTCTTTTCCAATCAAGCGCTTGTTAATCAAAAACAATCGACTGTATATAGCGTGACGGCAGTTCTATTGCTCGTGCACCAACAAAATTAAGATAACGAACCGTTATTAAACATGTTTACCACTGCCAAGTATAATTTTGTACCGGACGAAACGTTTGCTACTCTAGCGACGAAAGTCAATTTGATCATATATTTCAGTCGAGTGACATTATTTCAAATTAACTCTCGCAAAATGGAGTAGCTCAGGTAGTACATAATTACATTGACATTAATAATATATTTCTATGTAAATGTAATCACAAAGTATTTGTGAAATTATCAATCTGTTTGCAAACCATAATCAACTTCAAAGGTTTTTATTGCCATACACATACTGATAACTTGTATTCACTTAATATATCTAAAGTCCGAGATAAATGTTGTATTATATTGACTCAAGCAAATAGTATGTAAAAACAATTGTAATTTTAAGTAAACACTTCAAAATTTATTTACGTTCATAACTTAGTGGGACCTATCTTATAGGAATAATTTCAATACAATATCTTAGAAATATAAAATAATCTTTGGATATTCTCTTAATCTAGATTCTAAAATCTGATAAATACAGATTTTTAATGTATAAAAAAACTTTTTAAATTATTATAGTAAAATATGTTTATTAAAAGCCATTTTTCGTAATAATTCTTTCCGAATTAGTAACATTTATCATTGTCATACTTGTGAAGGGAGCAGAATGAAGTAATTAAGCAAGTAGACTGATGTAACGATCACACAACAATGTTTTAAAGTGGTATATTACCGAAAAACTTAAGATGCCCTTCTACACCTCGTCCTGGAGACTACTACGTTCAATACAAAGTACTACCTACTTCTTTATCCGAGAAAGAGAAAATGTTTCTAAAAAGATTCAAGATGGAGAACGCTACAAACTGTTCAGTTCATATACATTGTTATTCTTCTCACACCATCTGTTGGAGATTTTATATTTCAAGCTTGGCAACAAAGTAAAATTCATTTATAAAAGAATCTCGTTTTGCGGGAACAACAGTGCGAACGCCCTCCGCTAGTTTATTTCCGTGCATAAAACAGCTTGTTCTAGTCTAGTATAAGTTGCCGCCTTTCGTGACGGAGATACAATGCCACATCAAAATAACATCAAAACAAACCGGGAGCACTTGACACAGATCGACGTGACATCAGTAGGTCAACCCCGTCAACCTACTGTATTACGTAAGATCATACACATCTATGTCACATTCACACTATCTGTACTGAGGGCAGTAAGATGTGGACTACAAACGGCGAGACTGGTTTACCTTGAATTTAACAATATCAAACAAAAAACTAACACATTCCAAACAGGCAGGAACACAACTGTAATTTCATCAAAGTAAAATATATCCGTGCATTGAAATGACAACTATACATCAGAGGCACAGCGCGATTGATACTTTTAAAACTAGAGTTGAAGCTTCTAAAGGGGAATAAATTAAAAACACACCGAAGTGTTTGAATATTTGGAATATGTTGAAACCCCTTGTTCAATATTCACTTGTAGGTACACCACAGGTATTCTCATTGCATTTTCATTGTAGGTATTCATTACATTGCAACAGTATTGCCTAAAAATAAAGTAACAAATTAAAGTAATATTTCAGGTCAAATACATTTGTATAAATAAATATAATGATGAAGTATTGAAAAAAAAATTACACGAATAAAAAGCGTCGAAAAATACAACAGCCAAAAACGAAGCGAAAAATAATTATTTGGTGGATAATGTTCCTGAATGCCGTCAGTAAATCCGAACTAGACATACAAACAGATCGTTCTGTGCACAAAAAAATTTACAATACAGAAAAATTACGCTGCAAGCACCGATGTCAAAACTACATATGTTAGTACATAAAGTACCTTTGGGATGGATCCGCCAAGTACCAGCTGGAAGCCTTGAACTCTATCGAAAAACGCGCCAGACGTGTTATTGGTAACGACAAACTCATA
>DVPR01000723.1:0-12687 GCA_018239345.1 Oxynetra stangelandi | reverse complement strand
ACCTGTGCCTGGGTTCGTGTCTCACAGGAGGCGCCCGCAGGTCGGTCGCACAACCCAGTCTTTAACTCAGGCAGAATCACTTGAGCTTGCTACGAAACCAGGTGACGCTGTAAATGCCGCTAGGGCTGCTATGGCCAACAGCATTTTGAACAAAAAAAAAAGAACATCGTCACATTGCAACTAACCGCTGTAGAGTCAATAGCCCTGAGGCTGCTCCGTTTCGAAGTGCAATACGTGCTAGTGGTGGTATGCACATATAATGTTATAATATTAATTCTGCATGTCTCTTTCCTAGCAGGAGAGAGAGAGCGGTTCATACTGCATGAAGGTATACGCGGTATTCGCGGACTATTCTTTTATTATTATTATTTTCAAGAAAAATGTGAATAGGTGTATACTGGGCAAGCGTGCAACTTACACCAGGTGGGATTGTGGTCAAACGCTCACCCAGTCTTATGTAAAAAAATAATATATTAATTAATTTATTCACAATGGATTTCCGCTAAGAAACGCTTGATACAATTAACTACCATAAATATATATAACTACGATAACACGATATATTGAATCATAATACATACACATACACGCACACACACACAAACGGTAAAATATTGTCGACTGGTTGAATGGGAGAGAATAGCATTAAGCGTTAAGTACGCTCTTCTACCATTTAGTTAAGGTAATTAAGGTAATCATTTCGCGAATTTTTCAGATGTTTCATTTGCAAAAAACTTGTAAACTAAATGAAGTAAATTGAAACGATGTTGAGAAGTACTACTTCCGGTTTTCGTGAAATTCCATTCAAGTTACTGAGACAAAGGCGAAATCGTTTTACAGGCTGCCGCTTTCAGCTGAACGACCTCTTAAGTGTTCAGTGAAAGCTTTTGTTAATATTCGTAACTTGGAATATACTTGACACTGGCCGTAAGTGTGGAGTTTCTCAGTAAACAAACAAGCGAAGACATTATCTTAACATCGTTACACATCATTCGTATTTGGAATAACATTGTGTTAATACTTTCCGATCGAACATGTCACAAAAATTCAAATTTAATTACCGATGTTAATAATTGTCACTTTCAATTTCGAAGTACCTTCCTTTTTTATATTTGTAGCCTAGCAAAATGCAGACGATCACCCCGGTAATGATTGGTGGTGGTTGTGGCGCCGTGCTCCAAAGTTCCAAGTGACAGCGCTTCGGGAACCTCAGAAGTAAGTCCACACTATATTTCACACGTGGGCAGTAGAGGCGGGTGTGCGAGCCAAACTGTGGCTCTTTAAGACTCTAGTTGATGTAAATGCATTAAGTTGCATTCAATTTAAGTTCTTTACGACAGAAGAAGACTTTCAGGTAGGCTCTTTTGCTCGGCTTAGCTAAAAAAATCGCTCCCAAGTATTTAAAATGGTATGATAAACGTTGGCGTGAGATAGAGAAAAAAAGTTTTTATTCAAGCCATCGCTTCATATCGTATTTCCTAAAGTAGGTATTTAATTAAAAAACAGTTATTTAACAAAAAACGGGCCGGGTTCTCTACTTTTAACTGTGTGAGCATTTCTTTGACGTGAAATAGAATGGAACTTTTTGTCTCACTTTTTGTTTGTTATGGTGGTGGAGAGTGATCGGTGTATTTATGTGGACAATAGCCACTTTATTAAACGAGCTCGGAGGAGGTTTCTGCTTGAATTAGTAGCGCACAGGAAAGTAGAGAATATTCGCGAACCGTTTCGTGGGCAGCGTCTGGAGGATCCACATTAGCTTGCCAACAGTGGAACTTCTTGTTAAAATTATTCTGAAGAAAATATCGATTTAAAAATAGCAATATTTAGTGTAAGTAAAAAAACATTTAAATTAGGTTCTCATGTGAAATAGAATAGAGCAACTTTTATTTTCGTAATAGCGAAGAAGTCGTCAATCTCCAATTCTCGTCCATAGTCAGCTCGTTGGCGGTGTGACATGTCAGTAAATAACGGCGACACTTTACACGCCATCTTGATTTAGTCATAAATTAACAAAATAAATATCATTTATTTCAGTAGGTAAATTATATACTCTGAATAATGAAAATATTAATTAACAGTATATTTAACTTTATATTAGAATGGCATATTCATATATTAAGTTTCGTGCTTAACTCACAAATATTTGTTCGGAGTGGAACAAGACCCCCAAGCACGGACTCGATATTCAGGTTCACTAGCAATTACAGTCGCGTAAATGTGTTGAAATCACTGCCAGTGGTATGTGATCATTAATTCGGCCGAAGACTGACGCTCCTAGACCCAATATGTCACGGGCAGATGACGCTCGCATGTTTTGATAAATGGCACGAGCCAGAACACGACGCTCGTATTGAAATTGGCATATACTACAGTTTTCAACTTAATATATAATATACAAGGTATATTATAACATTTTAATATGCCATACCAAATTATTATAAATGTATACATTCACTGTAAAATCATTGTAGTCAGAAATCAATATTATTTCAGCTGTTAGTTTTCATATTATGGTCGAATGTTTTCCAATTTATTTTACTTGCCTATAATTTTATTATTTTAGTGTTATTATCGGTTGTCGCTGTCTCGATTCAATTTCATTGTATGTGTTGTTATGCGTGCTGTGATATTTAATATTGTAATATTTTATGTAAATAAATTAATTAAATATATTGTACTAATTATTAATAAAAATATTGCACTCTCAAATTGTACTGTATTGTATTGTAATACCAGAAGACACAATAAACATGCAGGTACACGAATTCGCACCCACGCACTTGATTACGCATACGCACATACTCAGTCAGTCGCCTTAATTCTTATTGTTATACTACGACTGTAAAAATTATTGTTACACGAGTATAAATCCTATTTTAGTATTCATACAAAATCGGAACTGTCATTGCAGGACATATTCGCGTGCTTCGATATAAGTAAACAATTTAAAACCTTATAATTTATTTAGATTTTGAACAGTATTTTTTTATATTCTATTGTATTAATATATGTGAAAAATCCAGTGAATAGATTCATTACTTTCTATGTATCAAATATCTACGTTATTTGGAGACTCCTTTATTTACAATTAAATAATAATACTAATATCTTAGGACAACTTCACAGACGGCCAGCTAATTATGAATTAAGCGGAGCCTTTACAACAGTGACTGAACACTTTGTTAAACTACTATCAATATCCAAAACAATCCTTAAATTGATAATTTTAAACCGAGATAAATAACAAATTAGTTCAACAAGGACTTCAGCATTTCCTATCACAGAGAAATTAGTTAAGCAGTGTCTCGTTACTTATCGATAATAATAATAATCTATTTCTTAGGTCTTTTACGGTTAAGCATGGGCTCTCAGCCCCACCGCATCCCAGTGTTATCATACTTCACGTATAAATGCATGATACATATTGGCACGATGAATGCAGCAGACGAGCTAATTTAATTTTTAATGTTCTAATTAAGGACATGTCGGATGCCCTACAACTGCAAAACGGTCATAAAAACACATCACAGTAAGAGTTAATTATTATTAATTAAAAATCATAACCTTTACAAGCTATAAAACTTTAATGTTTAATATTGACCCCCCACCTCTTGCCTTTCCGTATATGGTTATATCATGAAGTTTACTGTGACGTACGAGCGAACAATACACTTGGCTATTAAACACCGTAGAACAAGACTTTATGGTAAACCGTAAAACAACATTTACTGAGCTGTGTGTGCTTCATCATTTTTAAATAAAATATAGCATTAAACATAAAGACATTAATTTTATAATAAATGCAATGTAACAAAATTGCAACTTTATCCGCGGAAAATTTGATTACTGCTGTTCATTATTATTAAAATTAATCCTCTAAAAACTCTCCTGTGTGATGTAATTCTTCCTTTAAGCGATTTATATCGATGTATATCTTTTACTACGGCGTGTGTTCCTTATCTTACACAATTTAAAAATACTTAGTGCCCACATTATTTTGTTATAGCATATAAATTGATTTAAGAAGGTTACCAACTTAATGTTATTCTGAACTTTATTTTCACGTGTATTAATAGGTATCCGAACGAAGTCTCTTACACGTCAAATATAGGTGTGGTGGACGCTTATTTTCTGATATTTCAATGACGGTGTCATGTAAATATATGGTTATCTATTCAAATGGAAGGGTAAAATACCAGTTCTAATATCTAACTAATTTTGTCTCACGTCCTGGTGTGCAGATTGTGAAGCAAAATTCGCTTGACTACCTTACATTTGCCGGATACGGCGTGGACCTGAGTGTGCGCTGCACACTTATCCCATGGAATTAAATCAAACGCAAATTATTGTGCGTTATTATGTTTCATTGCAATATACCAATACAGTTTCGGCGGCCTAGCGAAATTCACTTGATCAAGTAATTTTAAATGCGAAAAAATCAAATTGGTAAATATTCGATCATATCACCTAACTTTTATCTAACATATGACCATAATTCCGGGCAATTTTTGGTTTCTAATATGATAATAAATTTATAGTAATGAAAATGATAATAAATTATCGCTTATTATTCATCTACTTATATTTTCACCATGCGTCATCGGCTTATTCAAATATACCACCTATGAACAATATTAAGCGGCTCCCATTTTGTTCTCCAAATCTAAACTCTATTTCGCCAGGAATAGTAAACGAGCCGTGGACGAGGTGCGTATTGGTGAACGAGCGGCATTCCCACAGTGACGCGTCACAAACACAGACACAGACACAGCCACGGACACGGACACAAGCGGCGAACTGGAGAACTGGCCCAACCTGATTCTGTACAAATTCGGCGCAATTGTGCCCGCTCCATCTGTCTGCCGGTTAGAGATTAGTATTAGGGGAAACGTATGTTGTACATATATTTTATCGACATATTTTGTTATGTAAATTTGTTTTCATTTACAAAGAGTAGGTACGCGAACCGGCCCGCGGATGTTCCTAATGCCCGCTGCCAGCTACGCCTGACCTCGAATGAGATTGTACGCGTGGGGCTATTAGTGTCAATTAATTTGGTTATCATAATCATATTCCTTAGTAAGTATCTCTGGGCAACAAGACCGCAGGAACGGGAATTTTAGTAACATTAGAGAACGCTACAATGTGTAAATGAATTTTGTGGATAAAATGATTGTCTGATCCGATTGTTGACATTTTAATATATACGACGCAATACACCTATTGTTACACGTTTCGTTCATATATCCTTTCTCACCTATTCTCATCGCATACGATTAGATTTAATAGTAGTGTAATAAATATTTTTTTACGAATTGCTTTTAATGTCATTGTCTAGTTACATTACATGAAGTGCCATCTAGGCACTAAGTCGCGACTTAAATGCTTCTAATTTCTGTTTCGGTTCCTACTTAAAAGGATTCAGGAGGAAAACGATTCGATGCGGCCGTTAACTATACATACAGCTTGCAATAAAGAAAGGAAGTAAATATAGCAGGGTATCACATGCTATCTCACTTGCAGTATACATAAGGACACCTGGTGTAAGTGAGATACCATGCGCGTGGCTGTCTTCTAAGATCATCGTTATTTTTAAGTGTTATAGTGTGCGAGAAAATAAACATGAAACTAACTTAATAATGAACTAAATATAAATGAACCTAAATAGAAATATAAACCCCACGGGTATCCCTTAATCAGATCAATTGGATTTTCATCACATTATGCTAGACGGAGTGCTTCGACAGAGACACACCCACATATCTAAATATATCTTCTTGAATAATAAATTATTTTTTTATATAATGAGCATGATATTGCTTCGTGTTAAGGTTTCAACTGGATTCGTCTAATGATCGAAACAGATAATAACGATGTATACTAGTTTGTTTTGTGGCTAGGTATATTAAATTATGCTTGGATAGGTTCGTTAGAAGGTACCGCGTTCATAGCAATAGCCACACAGCGGGGTTTCGATCCGTCAATGACCTTAACTCGAATAGACGTTTTGTTTTATATGCTACAATATCCTTTAAACTTTTAGGTTGACAACAACACAAATTAATGTCCTCATACGAAGTATTTTTAGGCTTGGGTCTCCATCAAGTTTTATATGAATCAGTGTTAGATAATTGTCAACCAATATCAAATATTTTACCTAACTTATAGTTAGATATGACATAACAACTCAACATGGTCGGTAGACAGAATAAAATATCTGATGATAGAAGTATTTTCATTATTAACATAAAATTTATAAATGATTTTTTTAGTTAATTTTATTATTATGTTCATTAAAAAAATTATATTAGATTAAAAACCCGATCGGACAGTCCACCGCTGTTGTTCCGTCACAGTCGTCTGATTCGCCGGAAACGATAACTTTTAACAAAATTTAATTACGAATAACCTGCTAAAATAACTAGGACTCTACTAACTATAACTCGGTGTCTAATATCTGCAATGGATAGAGTCACGCCTCATGAACCTCAAAATAAATTATTATATGAATATTCATTCCTTTATGCTTCCCTCATGTGTATAAAATTATATTATATTTAACAAGAATCTCTCTTACTTCTCCTACTGATATTGTTGCTATATGTAAAATTAATCTCACATAAAAATATTTACGAAAATGAAGTCTAAATGTAAAATATAATTAACGAGCTGATAAAATCGATATGTCCTTTCGGAACGGTCGCATCCCTCGCAGCGCTCTCTTAGAAACGGTTGTGAATGAAAGTGTGCCGTCCTTGAGACCCCTGCGCGCAAAAAGTGGTCCTGGTACAACTAATTCAAACAACTGGAAGCTCTGGACGAATCGCGCGGTTCACGTTTCGTTATTAACCGAGCCTCTACAAGTTTACATATAGATTATTAAATTTAGAACGAATTGATAGTATCTTGATGATTTTTATGTAGATATTGCAAAATATGTAGCAGATATATTAGTCAGTTAGATGTTGAGTTACTCCGAGGTATGTCTCGAAGATAAGTACTTCGGGACAGTCACGATTTCTTTGTCCTAAGATGGAGCGCCTCAAATGCAGACGCTTTGTCCACCGTGCCCACACTTGCATACATTTACACACAATACTTATTTCGTCGTCATATAACAGAATAATAACAATAACAGTCCACTCAGCAACACAAAAAACATTTAGAAAAGGTCCGCAAGCAGCAGACGAGCCGCGTAAAAATTCTGTTATACTTCCCCCCGGCAGGGTGAAAGGGCTTGCGGAAGGTCAGGGCTTTGGGGTAGGCCCCCGGCGAGAGCGGTTTTGTTCGAGACCCTTTTTATGGCCTTTTTACAATTCAAGTTTTGTAAAACATTCGGCAGCGTTCCTCCCATTGTGTTGTACGGAGGAGATTTTTTCACATTTGATTTTAAAATTGAAATTCATCGAGTATCTTCATTACTATCTACCTATGTTACCTATGTTAAACTATTCTTTGACACTTTTACGCTTAAAGTGATAAAGTCTTGATAAAGAAGATTGACGTGGTAATGTTTATTTATTGTGATGGACAATTACACATATGTAAGCTCTATTTTAGAAAATTAAAGAAAGCTACTCTAAAAATCTAATAAATATCTACACGTTTATACAGTCACTACGTACCACTTGCGGATTTACTAACTTGAGAATAGTTAACACTTAGATACATACAACACAAAGTGACTAAGAGTGATAGAAGTGTTGTTGCGATCTACGGTTGAATATCAACTAAGACCTTGTAAATAATCTGCAAGTACACTCCGCATATTATTTGCCGCGATCATGCCAGCTCGCCTATAGTCATTCCCCAACTTTAGCTAAACCCTTTAAGCCTTTGCGAGGGGGCCGTGGGGTCCGTTCAAGGCGAGCTACCAAGGTCCGAGCGGTACACCTATACAATAGGTCAGTGACATCGCTCATACACACTCCAATATCATTTAACCGAAGGGCTCGCGGATCGAGTTTAGCTAAGTCGTTGAGTGTCATAGGTGTTTGTAAGCTGATAACTTTTTAAAACTGCGCACATGAGCGTATAACTTTTTAAAACTGCGCTAATAATACTAACCACAATACAACCAGTAAAAAATGTAAGCAATACGAACAATGTGTATTACACATTATTCGTATTGTTTGTATATGTAAATGTATGTATGTATATATACATTTGTATTAAAGAATTTTAATGCCCATTAGTTTACTGATTAGAGACCCCAATTACTCAGTCGGTAGTTTGTGAGTTCCGCTTAAGCCCGGGAGAAAAATGTCGTGTAAGCAGCACGTTTGTTTATTGTGAGGCTGGTTGTAAGGAAATATGTATGTATAGATATACACACACATTAATGAAATACGTGTGGTACTCTTGTCAGGGGTACATTTAATGGATAAGTTAATGTATGAAGATTTTGATTAAAGTAAATTAGCCGTCAGAAGATTCTTCAAATAAGAATACATATAAGAAATCTGCTGCAAAAGCCTTCTAGAAAGAACACTACAAGTATTTACTTCACTACACGACTCAAATGCTCCAACGCATCAAAATTATTAATAAAAAGAAATTTTCCTCGTGAAATTAATTTCTCATAATATGATGTGCTACCCCGCTTAATACTAGTTCTAAATATTTCTCATCTCAACTAATTAGTATTTTCCTTCAGAATATAATTATATCTGTTAACGTGATTACTAATAACTTCTATGGTCTATGTAAGCTACATTAATTCCACATTACAGAAACAAATGACAGACAAAAAGTAACAGTTTGTTTGATAACCAACATGTCAGGTACAAATTTTAGTAATACTACACGTAGAACCAATTTTGTGAACACAAAAATAACAAGAATTATTCGACTGTTTTCCGTTAACCTTTATGTCTATACAATAAAATGCTACTTCATCTAATATCGTTGGGCAATCCTTTAACAACATTTAATTAGTTATCTATATTCTGCAACTGAGACCACGTTAGTAATCATTTAATAATGCTTCTGTGAGGAAGCTATTTCTTCCAGAGTTGTAAATGTATTAATATCATTAATTCCCTAATGCAGCTTATAAAATACTCTGAAGATACATCTTCAGACAGTTTTTTTATATGAATGTAACAACTATTGCTTCAAAAAAAAATATTTTTTAAATACGAGTATTATAAGTTATCACCACACCTGCAGGTGTGATATAATACCGCGGCAAGCCCACACGATCTTAGCCCCATTAGAGATAAGATTAGGCATAGAACCGTATTGTGCATAGGTATACATAAAACTACTTTTCGTCTGGAAATTAAACTTGAGATCTGCTAAGCAATAACAAGCTTTGAATATAAATACACTTGGCGCTATACGATACGAAGTACAAAAATTTCTCAGCGAAAATCCTTAAGCCAAATGTCCAGTCTATCTTATCTTTATTAGTAGATCTAGTTGGTTTATCCCCGGAACACTAAATATGTCGAGGCCCCTCGTTTTTATATACTTATTTTCTTTTAGCGTCTTCCTTCAGACAGATTCATCGCTAATTATTTAGTGCACCATCAAAGTAAGTCCTAAACATTTTCGTCGAAACAATTATAGCTTCCAGCATCCTTGATTAACACTTGTAACCAATTAAAAAAATCTGGAACGTGAATCATCTTTATAATTTTACATATATTTATATATCCTACTGATAACCATCAGATGTTTTAAGCGATTGATTTTTATTGTGGGTTACACTCAGTAACCTCTACATATACATATAATATTAATCTTTATTACATTAAATAAGTTGGTCGCGTTGGGCATTAATTGTAGATAAAAATATTTTTATAGCTAATTATTATTAATATTGTCGAAGATATTTAGATACAGATTTAAAGGGACCAAAAACGAGTATTCAGCGAGTATTCAATAGTGTACCGGCCAGACGTTGTCCTCCCCGGTGTACAACGCTTATTGAATGCTATTGTAAATCTAAACCATTCAGGTAGAGATTCAAGGATTTCGCGTTAGTGTACTTACGAGTAAAAATGTTCAGAAATCAAACCTCTGACGGCTATTGGAAAATGACTGCAGCGCCATCTAGCGGTTCCAGTTGTGAATCTAAATTATTTATTTGTTCACAATTTACAATATTTGTGCAAATTAATGTTTTTGATTTGTGAGGCTATTCTGGTGCATAAGATGTTAATAATATACCAATTATTATACTTAGCTTATATTACATTATATTTCATAGCATAAACTGAAAAAAGGGCTACGGGACAAGCCACCAAAATAGTCATCGACATTTACTTACACACAATTTAATTAAGATCGATATACCAGCCTTGACGGACTCTTAGAATCGCTTTGAGTGGTAGCAGCAGTAGTAGGATTTTACGCCAGACAATTCACATAGACACACACACACACACACAAATATATATATATATATATATATATATATAAACATTTACCACGTGTAACTCATTTTTAACATATAACATACATAGAAATTTTGCTATGATAACACTTCTACGATATATGTGACCAGTCTAAGTAATTGCATTTTACACATTGGACACAGATCCGGAAGTGGGAACTGACTGTGCAAGTGACTGAGCTGCTCAATGCCGGCTCGCAACGTGTGTAGTGTTTATAATTCGCCTCATTCACACTCGTTCAATAATTGAATGATTTACACAACTCCATATAAGACGCGAGTTTATTTAACGAACGTTTCGCGAGTGATGTTTAAATAAATAAACTTATTGTTTTTAGATAGAAAAAAGACATACTCGTATTCTTAAGAACGTCCGTGGAATATTTGTAATGTGTTTGAACATAGTAAATATTAATTTGTTTTTAAATTTCATCAATTAGAATTCAAGGTATAAATGAATAACTAAATAGGCTGATCAGAAAACAGTTCGGAAGATCAGTACAGGACCGAATGAAGAGCGTGGGGCCGGCGCGAGCGCGGCGCGCGGCGGTGGGCAGATGTTTGCTTACATCAAGTGCGGTTCGCACGCCAGTTTTATCATCGAAGCCTTAACTTTTTATGTCGTTTTTTCACGCGATCGAACTAGACGAGTCGGAACCGACCAAGTTTTTACACTATGCCCACGGCAATCGGACCACTGCTCGGGTTTGCGAGTGCCATTTTTTTATTTAAGCAATTTCAACAGGTGTTATTTGCTAATTCGCATGTGTGGATGTGGCGGAATTACGTATGCATCTTAACGTTTCATATTTAATTGTAACGCTTGAACAGTTTCTTAGTTAGGGACTTAATGAGATTTTGAATGCGCACAGTTTTATTCTACAGTAAAAACTATTTAACATTTTGTTGTGCATGTTGCTCGCAGTCTATCGCGTTCGACGCGAAACGCAAATTTTTTTGGTGGACTTTTTTTCAACGCTGTAAACAATGGCCGAGTGAAAATGCTATGTTTTTATAGCTGAGCCAGTTTTATTATTTATCCGTTTTCAATATTTGAATTGATTGTGAATAAATTCGACACGGAATGCATATAAATTTATTTAAGTACTTTTAAAGTCACAAAAACAACTGTATGCCCAATGAACAATAAGAAAATATATTACTTATAAATAGTAATAATAATCGTCTAAGCCCAATTACTTTTCGTGCACTTCGATGAATGGGACGAAATCAATCATTTACAACGCAATTACAAACTCTGCCAAGATCACGAATATTAAAGAAATACAATTAAGACCCATTTTAGGCGTTTTGACTAATTTCACAGCAACGCATAAACTGAAAACAAGATATTAAGTTGCGTTGTTTTGACTTGTCGCGTTTTTGTTATTTAAAAGATAAATTGCAATATTAATTTGCATCAGTACAAAAAGTCTTTATGAATGTCATTACATTCAAAATAAAACTCATTTGTATATAAAAGAACGTTTACTAACACCGTTGCGTTGCTTAAATTCATCGTGGTATAGAAACTAAACATATAATTTAAACTCTAATATTCCAAAATACTATCAAATTCTCGACCCAGAAGCTTTATATCTGTGGAGCATTTAATTTCATTTGCAAAAAAAAAACCAATTTCAATCATTACTGAAATGCATTTATTGCCAGTAGTTATTCCATTTTACATTTATATTCTCACTCAGTCATTCATCTCATACGAAATTTTAATATTTGAATATCGGTATTGCCATAGGTAATATTCATAGCAACAGCCGGAGACGCTTTGGCCGTCACCGAGCGAGCTGGACGCACACAGATTCGTCACACAGTACAATTAACATTCCGCGATCATCTCTGCGAGTATATTTTTCCCACCTCTCTGCAAGTTTATTTTTCTCAATAAAGAATCAATCGAAATTAATATTCGGTCTCATTCCGCTAAGTGGGAGAACGCGAACACTATTTCGCTTACGTGTACGAGTACCCACGGAGCTCCATTAGATCACAATACTTTGACTTATGAATTCGGGGACTTCTTAAAATATTCCGACTTACAATATTATTTGTTTTTAATATAGGGAATTTATATGTATTTATTTATACCATACACGTCAAAATGTAGGAGTGTTTATTTCATAACAGATAAAACATTCGTTCTTTTTGAGATTGGACAATTAGGTAAGTTTAATTAGTATTTATAACATGTTATACAGGGTGGGCCTCGGAGTTTTGCGAATTTGAAATCGCCATAGCGTTGGAACGGGGGAGGGGAGAGGAGC
>DVPR01000722.1:0-12690 GCA_018239345.1 Oxynetra stangelandi | reverse complement strand
ACAGAAGCATTACTTCGCGGATAAATTATTCTTGATAATGTTACATCTACTTGATTTTATTGACAAAATAAAGCAAATAATTTTGACAATATTCTAGATATATTAGTATATAATACTAAATTATATCGAATTATTATCATTGGCACAATTTGCTTTCTTTAAAAAAGAATAGTAAATTACAATTAATAATTTTAACAGCCTTAAAAAATTAATCTTTAAGATGATATGAATTCTATTAGGTAAGTAAATATAACTTTTCTATGGCATATCATTACAATATCTCATTTTCCTATTCTTTCCGATAGAGAGCAGTAGTATATAGTATTCCCATATGATTCAAATAATTACGACTTCTTATTCTTCATAATACACCTTATACATCTAAATTACTGTGTTGTTTTATAATAGTAATGTTATTTTATTAAATCAATGAAATATTGTAATTAAGAAAGCTGTGTTCTTAAAACTTTATTATAAAGTACATACGACATACTTTCAATTTTTTGCATTAAAATGTAAATAAAAAGGAATAAATGCTAATGTAAAAATGGATTTATACAGATTATGTTCAATAATGCTATTTTTGTATTGATTTCCTAACTTTTTGATAGTATTTCCCGTTATTTTTAGCAATAAATTTTTTGGCGCTTTGTAAACGATGCACGAACACACTAACATAAAATATCCGATATATAGATGCGTGTAGTATCTATTAATTATACAATATTATTTATTTACGTGTTTTTAAATACAACCAACGTGTTTAAAAAAAATATACAATGATAATTTAAATTAAATAATAACAGTTTTAGTTTTGGATAAAAAAAATAGTTTTTCGACATGCCAAAAATTCATAACTTCCAAAGCGGCTATATTAGGCTATGTTTGGTAACTACACAACCCCAAACAATTTTTCTTTTAAGAAAAAAATAATAATAACAATATAGTTACTCATTTGTTTTATTGCTTTTTTGAGTTTAGTTTTGGTTCAAATACATCCTGTAACATGTTACTTATGTATGTCAGTTTAAGTTTTTTTTAAATGTATGTACAACATAATGCTCTATATCTAGAAGTATAAAACATGGCCACATTTGTTGCTGCCATTTTTATTTTAGATTTTGTACGGAATATAATGCTTATAGATATTTTTGTACTATTATGATACATAGAGAAAATGGCTTATCGTTTTAAAATAATTAAATTGTACTAAATTCAAAGTAAAAACAATTAAAGGATTTTGTCGTTGACTGACATAAAGCCTCGGGCTCTACGGATGTGGTCGAATAAGATGTTGTATTTCGATATATGTATGTAGATAGTATTTATTTATCAGACGGTTTGATATATATTTTATTTCACTTAAGTCTGATGTCAGAAAAGAGTTATTCTCGTTTAAGGATTATAAACTTTATTAATAATTAAAACTTGAATCCTCATGACGAGATCGTGGCTAACGGCTCATGTTGAATAAGATTTTCGCCTTCTGATTTAGTCATGACTACACAAGAGACTGTTTTGAAATTATACGCGTCTGGTGTAGGAGTTTGACGACTGTGAAGCTAGCAAGCACTATGTCATGAATTCTTTTTAGGTCAATATGACTCTTTATTACAACTATGATCTTACTGTGCTAGTTACGTTCATTTGCATTGTCTAATTATAATGAAATATATATATACACCCAATTTTTTTTAGAAAAAACCACAAATACAAATGCAAAAAAAATGCTTTTTGGAATAAAATTCAGACTTTGACCAGAAAAATTAATAAAAGTCCAAATTGAAATAATAGCGGAAAACACTTAATGATATAAACTTTACATAAAAATGTAATTTCATTTTGACCTGAAATTTATTAACGAGTTAACCTGGTTGGGGCTATATCAGATATATATATATATATCTCTCTATATATTATAATTTATTGATTCCAACCGCCCAGTTACATATAATTAAACGTATGTTATGCGACAAAAAATGTTGAAGTATAATATCTGCCTTAATTATAAAGTAAATTATTCACCCTCGGCTATCTGTAACACTTATCGTTTGCATAACTTCAAAGCGTACCAAGCACCTGGCTCTGCGTATATTCATGTAAATTCGCCAAATAATCTGCGAATTAAGGTAATTCAAGTACCTAATTTGACAACGTAACTGTTATTATTTAAACAGCTTTATAATGAAACGCGGTATAATTTTTTGCGAGCGAGTATTTTTTCATAGTACCTACCCGTTTTGGACAGGCGTTAAAAGCTTAATGAGTTAAGTGTCATATATGATGTATTTATTACAATAATCATCAACAACTTTTTTATTGTTTCACTGTTGGAAACAAGCCTTCGCGCTCCTGGCGTAAGGATTGTTCTAGAAAATACGCTGAAAAGAAAAGTCTGAAAAGAACATTATAGAGATGAATTAGAACGACCTAAGTAACTCACTAAAAAAAAACCAGATTTCCTTATGTTTTTCCATACTAATATATTGACCCTTACTATTAACAATACATATGTGACAGTGTTAAGTGCAGTATTTATGTAAATCTGCATGTAAAACTTTTAAGAATGTCGATAGTCTGTACATAAGTAAATAAATATCTTGTGACATCTCCACACACGGCCACCCGATCCCAAACTAGGCAAAGCCCGTGGTGTGGTGGCCAGGTGACTGATAAACTGTATTCAACACCGAGAAACAACATAAACAGATTCAGTTCACCGCTTTGTAAACGTTCATTTCGAATGGTTTGCGGCAGCGAGCGGGATTACTTTCTATTGAGTGTGCGTTGTACATAGAGTTCTATATGATGGAACTTAACGAGGAAATAAATCTGAGACGCCATTATGAAATAATTTATTCCATTCCATTTCATAGGATCCGTATTGAAATTTTTATTCACATCGCCGGGTCGTGTCTCGGCGTTCCATTTAAAAATATCAAATAAACGATACTGTATTGTATTGGTTCTTATGTGTGTGTGTGTGTGCTGTTGAACATAGAACATGTCATACATACACACGATATACAAATTTTTATTTCGCGTCAAACGATGTGTATGTTTTACGAAATTAAAACGCCATCTTCCAAGTTATCGGTTATCGTTTAAATTACGCTGCAGCCTTAGCATATGCGTATATTTCCATACATTAACGAATAGAACGAGGTAACGGAATTTCTCTGAAAATTTGATTCTCGGCAATTTTGCGCGCGAAATGGATTATTTTTTTCCGGAGACGATGCTCGTCGCGATTCAATCTTAACCGACAATTTAAATATTATCATTTTTAATTTCGCGTCAACGTGTTTGTGATATTTAAATGTGCGCAATTCTACATTTAACGTAAAATACAAATAGTAGAGGTGGTTCTCAACAAAATTATTGCATTGCAAGATCTGTCTCTATATAAAACTGTATGAACGTTTCCTTTGCAGTTACGTGTCATGAAAACAATTCTAGACCCTTTTTTATATTCTCAACATAAATAAAGTAAGAAAAAAAATATCCAATTTCTTATATTTCCCAGTATCCACCTAGTATTCCGCGTGATGATACGAGTATGATTGAGTGCGATCGCGCGTGAAATGGCTTCTCTGATCCTTTCTCAAACAGACCTAAGGAGGCACCCGCGCTATATATTTTTTTCGATTTAATGTGTTGTTTATTATAACTTGACTTATCGGTTTATATAGCAAAAACCTTCAGATGTAACAGTCAGACATTATATCTCATTGTTCACGTTTGATGTGGCGTTCTAAAACGAGTAATTTTCAAGGAAATAGACAAGTGTCATAAATGTTGCTATTATTAAGAAAACTACTGAAGATTTCATAATTTAAAGTTGAGAAATGTAGCCAGATAGAAATAAACAGCGCAAGGATAGAGGAATGCCGTGTAGCTCCACTGCACACTGCACTTACAGAACAAAGTAGCGATACTTGTTTAAGTCCCTAGCGCACACTCCTTGTCTTATTAGAAACGACGTTTCCCGATTTAGATACAGCCTCCTTGCCTTAGTCTACGTTTTGAGAGCGATTTTAGCCTACTATATTGCTAGTATACATTACTAAAAGATAAAATGTAAAAAAAATGTAGAATTTCTAATAAATGTATGAACTTTTCTAAATGTTTATATTTTATATGGATTACATTTAAAATGTAAAGAAATATTTTAATTGTAAGCCAGTTTGTCTGGCCATTATCATCGTCAGCCAGTAATTCCACTCAGAACTCGCGGCTAACTTGCGAAATATTTGCCAAAATATGTCGTTTAGCTATCGGGCTGCAGCATACCCATAAATAAAGATGAACTAGTTCAAAACATTCTAAGAGTAGGTTCAAATTCGCTTTAACAGTCATATGTTAAATTAAAATAAACTTTTTATTTATACTGTTTATCCACGTTTATATGTAATATATTGTGTGTGACATTACCTCATAATATACACTTTACTATATATGTTAGCTAGTACCAAATTATTAGAAGCCTTCTTCAAACTGCACAGACCAGAGATTCTCGGAAAATTTTGGGAATGGTTTTGAAATTATTCAACAATTCCCTCCTTCTCTTTCTTAATCAGCATGAAAATCAAAATTAAATCTTTTTATTTTGTAAACGCTTACGGAGACACTTGTTCCTTTTCTATCTTTCCTGTCATTCATCTCGATCAATGGAATTTTCGGTGATACATTTTTTTTTTTTTCTTTTTTTTTTTTTCTACACACGGCCATTAGTTTCAGATAGAAACGTGATTTGGGTTTATTTTGAAATACGCCGTATGCATTTGATACCTGTAACATATGTTATTTTAACATATTTATCACAAAAAACATATCACAGCAACTCGTGATGACAGTAACGCGGTTCAATTAAAATAATATTATTTGAGACACACAGATGAAAGTAATATGAAACGAGCAATTTAAACTTGTCCTCGAACACAATCTGCCACTCCGTTTTATTAAACTTCCTTAACTGTCGACCTTTTTGTAAAAAAAAATTAAAAGTTTTGCTCCCGCAATGATGAAAATAAACTTTTCTCTGTCCTGTGAACATATACAAGGTAAACATATAAGCAATATTTTATAAATACCTAAATAAAGTAACAATTGTAAGTAAAGTAAAAATATTCTGTTAATAAAAGAGGCATAGAAATATGGAATTAATGTAATTAGCATTAACATTTAAATATCATTTATTAATGTTTTCATGATAGAGCTTGTTACTAAAGTCGATTACCTACTTTTATCATAAAAAAAATAATATTTTGGAAATTTACTCATTTCTATTCGTTCGCATTATACTTTTCCTACCCACTTACTAAAATGCACAATCGTTAAGATTGTCCGGGACTTTGTTCAAGATCAAACAATTTTGGGCTTTGTTATGTTAAACGACAATAGTATACCTGCCTAATCCCGAAGACGGTATCGGGATGTCTTTTGTTCTTTCGATGTTAATTAATTAGAATTTCAAAATACACTTTGTGAAAGGAATAAAGAGATTGGCAAGTATAATTTTCTGGAATTAACGTTACAATGTGCATTACGATTTTACTTGTGAAACTTTTTGCTTTGTGAGGAACAATGAGGAAATCATTAATAAATTTAATTAACACTTAACATTCAAATAAATTTAAACAGATTAAAAAGCCAACAAAACTGTTGTATACGTATCTATGTGACAAAATATTCCAGAAACATTACAAAGTAACATATACTCACACATGTATAGCATATACAGACCTTGTCTAATTGTTTTAATCATAAACAATAGGGCCAATATTATTGTAATATTGGTATGGTTCCGATACGTATCTATTATATTTTGAACTAAAAACACATTGTTTTGAAACAGTTTCTAACGCAAACCACGGTTTCTTTCCTTTTAGGAAAATGCTAACTCTGCAAAAATCAGTGTAAGATATTCCGAGCATCTCATTCAATTACGATACAAACTGTTCCTCAAAATTGATGTTAGAAAAGCTCTTGACAATCACAGTCACCTTTAAGTTGACTACTCCGTACTGTGTTCGATGAATTAGAACTGCAATAATTACAAGTGATGCTCGAATTAATATAGAGAGGGGTTATTTAAAAACCATCCATCAGGTTAATTCGCACGTAGATAACGTAGCGTGGACGGTCGCAACACCGGCGCCCTTGCGCAGGCGGAGGGCTGTCTGAGGGCGCGCACAGTGCACTCGTTGTCAGCGTCCCACCCACCGCGTCTCGTTGTTTTGTTCCACTTGTAAAACTCACACCTCTTTACTAACTGTAACTTTACACCGGAAAAATTCTATTTTGTGCTCGACTCACTTGCCTTTTGAAAATGAAAATTAGCCGTGAACACTTAAACGTTCATGTTTGCCTCGCACTGTTGTAAACTACCCACACTGGTTGTGGTTGCTTATCTATCCTGTGGCTGGTTACTTTGAGTGGTACTGAGTGAGTAGTAGGTACCTTGTTTTGAATAATTCGCTCATTATGAATATGCACAACATATGAGCGGTTCTATTTGTTTTGTATGTTTCTATTGAGCAATATTAAGAAATATATGCTATGTAAATATTGATATTGTATCTACCTATAGTAGGAATAAATCGATATGGAAAGGTTTCTGTTGCTCTTCTTGTAATTCGGAGTTATATAAACTATAAACTTGATGGTTATTGATTATTATGTAATCATATTCACATTGTGTATATATTAATTCAACATTAACACATGTTTGATCAACCGCCTAATTGTTACACCCTCCCTCAAAATGGTATTGTTTCGTAATCTATTGTCTGGTGTCACTACAAATTTGACTAATAATTGTATCTAATAGTTAATAATCTAATCTTAAATAAGATTACATGATGTTGTCTCACTATTTAGACGCGGAGATAGCGCAGATAGGTACTACACACATTTCTAGATCTGAAAGAAAAAAGAAAGAAAGAACTTTTATTCACTGGGTTGTTTAAATTCAGAGTAAAAAAAGTTAATATTATTAATTAATAAAAAACTAAATATATTCCCAAACTCATAAAATAAGCTCAGTGAAAAAGTTCACATTCAACTTACACCACGTCGTTTACTGTTGTACATAGGTTTTCAGTGTGACCTCATGTTTTTGTGGATCGAGTAATTCGGGCTAGAGGTTAATACTTTGTTTACCTTATAATAAACTTTAATTTATTTATACATTGTAATTTTTGTCCGATACAACTGCTTCACTCAATGCTATATTGGCGCTGTTTTAAATATCAACCAACTATTTATTTTACCATAAGTATTATACGGCCTAAGTTATATGATATGCTATGATATGTTTATACTAGTTAATTGTGTGGAAAAATAATATAATATAATTCTAGTGTAAGTTTCCGATGTAATAAATAGACGAGGATGTTCGCAGGAATCGCCTTATAGAAGTCGTGCATCCAACCGTGGTACTATTATAAACTTTTAATGGCGCTAGTGGTCTCCGCGGAGGTATTTACACGTAACTCTTACGTACAAAGAGCATATTATTACAAAACTTTACGTACATACATGTGGTTATACGTAGTGTAATCATATTAATTGAAGTTATGTTTAAGAGACAGCATTTCTATTGCTAATATTTGGTTAAGATCTTGTAAGTTATCGTTTTTAGCAATATATTAATATTTTTTTGACCTATTCAAATATGTACTCGTATTACGGAGTTTTCTATTGCAAAACTTGTATGCTTTTTAGGAAAAGCTGGCATTACAAAGCAGTTATTAACATTTTATAATGATTATTTGGGTGCAATTATCATAGTGAGTGGAAGAAATGATATGCATATATTTGGCGTATCAAAAGCCCACCGCAAATTTGTCCCTCAGTATCTTGCTGTGATATATAGTATCTTAGTCTTCATAACTATTTCACCATAACAACACACTGTTATTTATATCATAACTTTAATAATATCAACTGTGAAGTTTGTATTAATTTATTTCTAAATTACTGTACGTACCTAAATTATGTACTTTACGACAAATAATATATATTTGTCTGGGCCGTAGGTGCAGTTGTCTTACTAACAACCTGACCGTTGAGCCGGGGTTATAGGTTCGATTCCATCTCAGGCAAACATTTGTGAAATGAGTACAAGTGAAATGAGTACAAGCATTTGCTCTGTGCCTGGATGTAAAAAAAATATATATAAATGTATATTTATATAGATGTATAGCTTATCAACCGTCTGGTTTCTATAAAATAGGTACTACTTAGTGCCTACATTGGTTGGAATCAGATGGCCATGTGTCGAATCGCCCCAAGACGTCATCATTTTTATACATTTTGCAGTTAATGATTAGCATCAATATTATTTGCTATATAAAGCTAATTTACATTTATAGTGATATTCATAATTTTAATGGCTTTTACATACTTTATAAAGTATACCATCCGCTAACTTATTTTTAGCGTAACAAGTAGGCGGCACTTATCTGTCAAAGCAAATTGGAAAGGTCATATTTGAATGTGAAAGCGAGTCAGTGACCTGTGTGTAAATGAATTAAAATATTTAAGATTCAATGTCTTATGTTGTAAATCTGCCTGCAATCTTGTTAATGCTGATTAAATGTATATTTGCCTATTTCTCTTTTAGTCGAATAACCTAAGGCGTTTCTTATAAACGTTGAATAATGGGTTCTGTAAATAACATGCTTGTGTTTAATAAATACGTAATGCCAATGTGTTTCTTACATTTTTGTAATAGTATGAAAAATGTAAAATGTAAACATTGATCACGATGAAATTGCATATTTGTAGGCGTTTTATTCGGCAGTGCAATTTGTTCGACTAAGTGGACACTAGCAATCGTGTAATTTAATGATCGCCGCGAAAATCGAATCAAGGACGCGACGCGGAATAGTCTCGTATAAAAATAACACGAAATCTTGCTTAATTGTTGCAATTCAATGATATAGTAAACGTTAATTTTACGGGAAAAAATGCCGAGTAAGACGCAGATCGATAAAGATGTGTCTGTTTATCACAGTAGTGGATATTTTATTCGTTTGCTTCCTGATTTCTATATGCGGTTCGCGCTTAATATTTCCTTCAACATGCTATTCGATGTATTCGTAAGCGGGTCAGGGAAACGATTTATCATGCCGAGAATGACTTTTACATTCGATAACGACTGATGTGCTCCAGAGCGTACGGGAATCGGATAGTTTTTCATACATTCCGAAATTTCTTATATCGGATTTTTACATCGATATCTACAGAAAATTTTCAACAGTTAGGTATATTAAAATGTGGCGTATTTGTGTAAAATATAGACGAAAAATTGGTTTAAAGATAATATTTCTTTATATGTAAACATTTTTTTCCGTAAAAAATTCAGTACGTAAATAATACCAATATCGTAATTTTCGTTTTTTTTTTCAATGACCCCCGGAGGTGTAGTGTGTGTTAGATACCATACTATATTAGTTAGTGTAAGTTCCGTATTGAGAGTATTAATAAAGACGTCAAACACACAACACGCATCCTCAATACTATACAAGCCTTTAAGACATTACAAATTGAGATTGGGTTTTAAAATACAAATGTGTTTAATGAATTCAAAAACACTTAAGACTAGTCAGACTGAATCTTTTTGTTAAGTATTGCTATAAAGGCGATTTTCTATTGTCAATAAAAAAGAAGATCGACTGTCTAAATCTAAATCTATATTAGTTAAAGAAGACGGTACTAAATCTATATTAATAACAGAATGATTAATTTACTCGGCACTACTGTTACAACGTTCAAACAAAACAATTTTCATAAAATACTGTTTAAATTTTCTCTTAAAATACTTTACCAAATGGGACATCATATTTTATGAATTCGGTAAATGTCTTTCTTTTCTCAAGAGTTTTCACTAATCATTTCTATTCTGAATGAATGCTTGTTTTTATTTCAGCAACCCTTCTTTTAACTTCATTTCTGGGTACGAACGGCTCTTTCCTTCAACTGCGGAGGGCCCGGAAAATCTCCCACCACGCTGTTACAGTGGGGATTTGCGGTAATATTATTTAAGACCCCATTCAATATATTGGCGACATAGCTTCCTAATTAGAAACGTGCTTATACTACTAAGTTAGTATTTTTTATAAGTAAAATATTCGATAGCAATCTCGTTTTCTATGTACGACTGTATATAATATATGGTTTTCTAGTCGCAATGTTAAGACGCTATATTTTTGCATGTTACGTAGTCGACGTTAGTGAAATTATTCAAAACAGTACATCGGAATTCTGAAGTTAAGATTTAAAAACTACAAGCCAGTGATGCATGGCGCTCACGTGTGCTATTTCCTATTTTTCTTTTTATAAAATCTGTTTTCATTTAACCATTCTGCATATATATCCTCGTCCATTCGCTCCCTCGGCCATTTTACCTGCATGAATAAGCTATGTATGTGGACTCAGCGCTTTGATATACATTTCTACATTTAGGTATTCTGTTTTCTATTTACATTAGTATTGCTTGTTTTGTGAATGTTATCTTCTTAATGTCAGTTTTTAACAAAAGCTACGCATTGTCGATTTGTATTGATATTATTGTCTACAAAAAACCAAGGTGTGAGAGGATATAATCGACCTAGATTTTATGCGTTAATGTATATATACTATCCTCTGTAAGAAACTTGTAAGGATTATTTCAAAGAGGGCAAAAGAGAAAAAAGCTCTTGCCATTATGATAAACTCTTGTCAATCAAAATAAACTTCAAGAGGCGTTTCTGTTAAAACAAGAACGAAATGTGTATTTCGTCGCAAGATAATAATATACTTAAACAAACCTCGCCAACAGTACACCACGCCGCCAAATCGTCTCGCGTCACCCCTGACTTTTATTGTAGCGAGTTTTCCAATTACATTTGGAATGAAAATACTTGTACTAAAAAACAAGCTAGAAGCGAGCAGGCCACGACTTATTTTTTTAGTGTGCATTTTTTTAGCAAAAATGTTGCCAAAATCATCTGAGCTTCACTTCATAAATTTGTTTATGTAATGATTCGATCTTGTGCTTGTACTTTTTCTGTGGTTTTGTAAGAGTGTTATGATGATACCCAATCGTTTATTAATTCAATAAATTAAATTTGATTATTGATTGTTGATGATGATTAATTCATACTGATCGGTTATTTAATGGTTGATGGTTTGTTAATACTGATGTTTTATTATTTTAATTTAATTAAGCTGTCATACTAACAGCGACATATTAAACATGTTGTCTATATTGAAAATGAAAGCGACGTAGCATTGGAAAAAATCCGATGGGAATGCTGACCGAGATTTTAATGTGTTGTTTTTAATTATGTAACGCACATAGGGTTGAATACGCATCTCGTCGTAGCACCGTCTTGAGGCTATCTCTATACTGATGCCTAGCTACAAATGCCATATGTAGAAGCTACACAAATATTGCCTTATTCTATTTCATTACGTTACGTACAAAGTTAATAAATTAAAATGACAATCATTTTTTTTTCTGAACTGTGGTACTTCTTGACTGGATGGCATGCCATTTGTAACTTCAATAACGTTGTGTGATCCTGTATGTGACGGCTACTGTTAGATTGTCACAACCGTTTCACTGATTCGGATGATATCCGAAGCAATCGGTCCAACTTATCATTCGTAATCGATACAATTGACAAACGACAGATTGGAAAGCTGCTCTCACCTTGACCGATCCTCACTCGTTGAATAAACTCCACGCCTGCTCCGTTACATGAACAGCGTGCTCTACTCATGAGTACTAATTGCCTTGTATGCAATAATTCTTGAATTATAAGTATTTTATCAGGAGTAAGTGTACTCTCTCATTTATATCGAATTGATAGATATAGCCGGGACATGTTCGCTCCAATCAGCTGATAGAATATCAATGGAACAATAGCGACTTCATACTCTATTGTTTCTTTCTTTGTCAATTTTCAGGCTGTAAAAATGTTGACTCATTACATTCACATTTACACATCATATAAACACCGTTAAAACTTGCGAAACCATCAATACATTTCCAAGGCACAAGCTATCGCTTCATTTTCGATCGCTTTATATCCCCATCTATACAGTTCTTTGACAAGTCTTATCTTGACCGTCTGTTCTACTTCATCAACAAACAAAAATTATATTAGGGTAATTTTAGTAATACAAAGCATATCTTATATTTAATCGACGCATTAATGACTGCTGGACCTCGATATGTTTGTTTGTCATTGATGTATCGTTCGATGAATTGGACATTGTATATTGGGATAGCCAACGCACTATACAACAATGCACGTTCACTTTTATCGTCTGTATATGGCCTTATCTGACCTCCTACGCATTTTGCTGTGTATTCTATTGCGCAGCTATCACATTTTATTATAATGGTGTTCAATTCACTGTATCTGAGTCTGGTAATGTAATAAGTAACTTTCTTACTTCACACGTCTGTTACTAACAATGACTGACCACTCTTGTCTAATTAACCGTATTCGACACTGGGAGTGCCGTCCCTGGTACAAGTGGATTTGTTACCTTTATCACCTAAATATGTTTATCAGCCTTATATTCTTATGGTCTCTTATATTCTATAGAAGATAGGGAGTCAAGAGCCTCCGAAACCGGCGTGTATGTATGAAGAGACTGATGAATGTAGACGAAGCACGTCAGGTTTGC
>DVPR01000721.1:0-12694 GCA_018239345.1 Oxynetra stangelandi | reverse complement strand
TTACGACACGTTCTTCAACGTAAGCGGCGTACACACGGGCCGTAATTACACCTGTTTCGACTCTTTACGCCGCAATATTTAACATTAATTTCACTTCGCGTTGTCGCCCGTGTGTTTCGAATGTCATTATCTTAAATGAAGCTTATGTAATATGATACGGAATTGTACAAGGGATTTCCGTTATCTTGTTTCTTTGACAAAGCCAAGTTGCAGTATGTAAATGTTAAGTTATAGTCTGTATAATCGTAGTGCGAATAAGAAAGCACCATATTACATTATGTGGACATTTATAATCCATTTCTAATAGTAATATTGTCGTATACATTGATTCAATAGTGTTTCTGTTTCCAAGTGCTTCGTCGATATATTTCCCTTGAGTAGACATAATAGCTTCTGCTAAACCGATATAAAAAGAGTCGATTGAAGCAGATTGTCGAAAAAACATTTGACATAGTATACTTTGTTATCAAATCGGATAAATAAATATAATCAGAAAAAGTCATATTTAACATTTTTTTATGAAAATTTAAATTAAAATAAATATAACATATTTCTCCGAAAAAAAATATATTTTTTTACATTTGCGTCACTTAAAGTTTATAGATATATAAAACTTCACCCCTCTCACTCTTAGAAGAGATTAGTGTCCAACACTGAAATTATGGAGAATTATGAAGTGGAACGGAGATGATGTTGAGTAAAGTGATGAGATAAGAGTTAAGAAGAAATGATATAACACACAGATATTTTTGTACATACCTCCTACTATTCGTAGCAAATAAAAGCAATTTTACATTTATAGCATTCACTTTAAACACTAGCCGACCGCATTGTTTTCATTATTTATCGCGCAATCTAGTTCGGATGTAGCCGAAGTAGAAGAGGCTTTCGAATAACATAGAATTGTAAGTTACAAATATAATACGTGGTAGAACAATAAAAGACAGAACAATTTTGTGTAACGTGAAAATCCTGTCGAATTTCGACACGAACGAAATATTTTCGGTTTCTGACAATAAGGACGGGATACATAAATAATGTTGAGTCGAAGGTCTTTCAATATGTGCCGCAACTAACGTTTTACTTATAAATAAAACATAAAATCCACGATACAATAGTAACTATAGTTGTCTTCACTGCTGGCGGCGCGCCAGAGATCGATAGGGCTGTCGCGTTCGAATGAATATCTACATATACATAACAATGTGCTAACACTTTTTAAATCATTATTTATGTAAAATGAAGAAGTAACAAAGTTAAAAACAACATGTAAAAACATGTTTATTCACAACATTCAACATTCGTGTACAACATTTGCAATGCGACACGTGAAGTTCTACGAGATATATATTTAGCCATTTATTGTAAGAAAATATTTCAATTAAACCGGCAAATTGTATTTAGGTGAAAGTTGTTTTAGTTATTAGGAGGTTGATTAAAATTAAAATTCGTTTTTTTAATTTGCCTTTTTTACAGACCCACATAATATATAAGCATGTCTTTGGTGACCATTTTACATATTTGTGTTATATAACCAACTGGAAGGAAATCATTATGTAACTACTCATGAAGCCATCATAGCATTGAAGCGTGCGAGATTCAGAAGCGATCTGGATGCTAATTAAATGCTAACACATTCAGTTCCTCGTTGGGAAATCACAAAGATAATTCACTATCGTATATTTGCTATACTATTCCACTATTAGTCATTAAAATATAAATAATAGTCGTTCAACTTTATCGAACGTCTTTAGTTCTGAAGACGTTCGAAATATTTCAAAGGACAGGCTTTTTAAAGAAATATGTTTACGCAGTAATGAGTAAAGGACACTAGGGACTTTGCATAAAATCAGTTTTGACTGATTATGGATTGAAAATCACCTATTATAATCCATAGATTTTAAATATCTACATTAAAAATATTTATAATTTACGCTAGATAATGTTGAAGGAGCAGTGAGTGTGACATTAGATTTAGCATCAGTGATTCCATGTCGTATCCTGTTATATAATATAACTTGCCTGTAAAACAACTATACGGTAATTCTCAGTATGTATACAACATTGAATACGCATTAACAGAAGCAGATTCATGAATAGTTTAGTATCGTTCTCCAATTTGCTATGCAAGTCATGTACTGGAGCATTTGTGTGCCACAGTCCGACTAGCCGTGCAACACAATGGCACGATTGATAAACGTATGATAATCTCCCAGTGTACAATACATTTATGCTATGTACTTCAATATATATCTACCTATATAATGTTACAAGGAGAGTGTCTTCTTAATAATTGTAAGTACTTTATACATACATACGATATAATGCAGGCTTATGAGGACTTTGAATTTCAGCACCTTTACTTGTATCTGAATACTTTATTCATATTTGTTTTGAAATAGTCGGTTGAAATAGTTTCACTAGCTTCATCAATGATAGTAAGTGTTCAACAAAGATAAATGTTTAGCGCATTTATTCATTTGGATCTTATTTTATTTGTCGCCTAAATCCTAAATTGCTTAATAAATTAAAATAAATGAAAATTTCTATACGTTCGATTCCCGCTTAGGAAAAATATTTCGGATTTGCGAATTTGTTCTGGGTAAATAATTAAATGTACATATAAGTATGTATTTCAAAATTCATAAAAATTCTTGTAGGATTTCTCGATTAGGTTCAAATAAAAACACAAAAAAGTTTACATGGGAATAAGAATTTTGTTTATTTATTTAATAATGTATGCGACTAGATACATTACTAGACATATAGAATTACATTTCCTATAATTATAATCAAGTATGTTACTGTTTAAAGCAAAAATAACACAACGTAGAGATATACTTTATATACAATATTAAAATAAATGTATTATATTCTATACAAATGGGGGTTTTGTTTTAATCACATAAATTAAAATTTAAATAAATAAATACGGAACGAAATAAATATTCCGTATTCCATATTCTATGAATTTAGTGTTGATTTGAATTTCACGTACCAATTATGTGTGATATTACTGATTCTTAGGTTAATTAAAAAATAGTACGATCTTTTATGAAAACGCATACCTATTCGAATATCTTCTACTTCAGCAACGGAAAAATTAATTTCATTTCATGCAGAACTACAAGTTACGAGGCGGAGAAGCTAATGAAAATCAGAGAGGAACGAATCAAGCTATTGTTAAAGCATCACAAAGGAAAAGAGTGCTTGATAAATAAAACGTATTTTTTCATCAGTTGCAAGAATTATAAACGATGGAGCTTTAAGCTCTATACACATGACAATTTTATGGGTATTCTTTTTAACTTTAATAAAATTTAAATGATTCTCTCATGATATTTTGTCACAAGAGAGGATTATTTATTTTCTACTTACAGTCTATTGTGGACAGCCACATAGTGGCAGTGGTTAGTGAAGCTGACCGCCCGGGACAAATATTTATTGGCAGAACATATATATAACGCAATGCTATAACGCAATTTAATTGATAAACTGCTAATTTTACTCGACAGAACAATCAACTTATAATACGCCAGCGCGTCATAGTCCGCGTACGCAAATTATTATTATTATTATTATTATTCAGGTGTTTTCCAGGTTATCTGGTTTCAGCCTAAGCTCCGTGTCGCGCAGTCAACAAAGATGGCCTCGCCGGAACGCTAGAACTCAATACCCTTTGAGAAGCCGACGTAATCACATCTCTAGCTTGCTACCTTCATAATAATAAGAACTTTAATATTTTCCCGTTTTTATCTACCGGTTTCATTTTATGACATTTTAAATTCAACCGCTTGAATTTCAATTTTATTCTTCCATAAACTCTGTTTAGATGAAAAAGAGGTATGTAAATGAGGATAAAAAAGGATATATTTTTACCTTTCCGCTGTATGCATGGTAATATGCGACCTTTTTTTTCTTTTTTACAAAAAATGTGAAACCATGCCTCCCAAATGAACTCTGAGGTACACGAAAGGTCAGAAGGAACTTTGAATTTTTGGTGATGATTAAATCCCGCAGCTCTAATAGTAAATTATATATATTATATATATATAACATATATATATATACTTCAATTTTATTTAAAAAAACCTCTCGCCCCATTCTTCACCAGAAACCTTCATTATAATGAAAGTATAAGAGATAAAACCGGACTAAGCGTGTAACATATTTTTATACTATCACCATTTCTTATGACCCTCCACCCTTTTATACACCGCAAAACACCTGCCTCCGCTCCTTAATTATTTATAAAGGATTTTTATGTGAAGAGATAACTATATAATAATCTGTAATTTTAAAATTGTCACACAGTTGGTACAACATGATTACGGTTGGTCCGAGGAAGTAACGTCGCAGCAAGCATGGGTATTAAAGGTAAATACATAATTGGTATTAAAAACACTTTTTTCGTTATTCTGGAAAGTACATGATTATTGGTCCACGTGTATACGAAATGTGACCAACTCTTCTTGTCTGTCTTCAAAACGCATATGTGACCAATTTCGAATAGGTTAGACACAAAGAATTTCATACTATTTGAAATAATTTCCGCAAAATGATCCTGTTCGTATAATTCCATTACAAATTGATACCTGCTAGATTTTCTTCTTCAAGTGCTTTTCCAAGTAACGAGGGTTGACAATCAAATCTCTTCCAAGAATATAGGGGTATTCTGTATACACGATTTTCTTCCATGCGGTTTTCTCTTCCCACCAGCTTTTTCCAAACGTACAAACTAATAGTGTAATTAACAGCTATAACTATCGAACTAAGTAACACAGTTCTATTTCTAAAACGTGTTCGAAGTTTGATGCAGATATCGAAGCGCTCTTCAGCGATGATTTGTACCTGACCTGTACCTGTGTAACACTTTTCATATAAATAAAATAATGAAATACGCGAATGAGAAAACCACGACCGGTGACTATGTAACTATTAATTCAGATAGAGAAGTATCCTACAATCCATTTAAAAGCAACATAGAGGAATGCTGTGCCTTAATTGGAGCCTTCTAGTTTACTACTCTTTTCTTTACCCTCTCCCTTTCTTTACCCGTCAGGCGCCTTATCAATATCCTATACGGACAAGATATCCGTGAGAAAATATCGACTATATTGCACCGATATAAAAAGATCTTCGAAAATAATGAAAAAGCGTACGTGTTTCTTACAAAACACATCATGAACAACCTACGAGCTTTATGCGGTTAAAGTACAATAAAACCCCGCAGTCTCAACGAGGTGGATCCTTGAAGGATTTGCCAATGTTACAAAAAAAACCCTTTTCGTCCGTAGAGCATTCTAAAAACATAATAATATTTCTTAGTCTTACGAGTGTTTCAGTACAGGAAATAATAAACTGACTTATACAAGAAAATCTTTAAAGATATCCCACCCACATAACTGTTTTTCTTAACAGTTGTCTCCAGACTTGTTTGTTTAAAAAAACCTTACCCTAATTTACATCAACAACGCTTTTAGGCGTCAACATAAAGCTACAGAGATGACAATTTACTTGACTGACACCTAACGAAGACATCTTGTGCTAAATGAGGTAAGTAAACGTAAGGTACCCACCCAACAGCCATACTGAGCCGTCATGTAGACACAGAAATTCTTTTAAAACTCCCTTTTTTTCCTTCTGTTCTCCCTATCCCGCTTTAATTTGACTGTATCAGAGCTGACGCTTGACACTCGCTTGGCTAAAGATGACTCATATCTGGCACATGGATACCGTTTTAAAAATGTATTCTCCACGCGTACTCGCTATGTACGAATTTCTACACGTGTTTGTAAAATTTCGGCTTTTTTTTTACATTTTCATTCGTGCCCGTTGGATCTTTTGGCTGGTGGCACTCAATCAAATATAGCCGTGTTTTGATAGTTTAAAGTCTCAAATTATCTGATTTAGCGCATTATTTGCTATGAAATACTAAAAATGAGTTTCAACAGAACATATTCATTTTTCGAATCACAATTAAACAAGGCATTGATATCTACGTGATATTTGTTTACAAAAACTGACAAATATTCTTTTATACATATAAGAAATAACATGTTGTATATTGTATTGTAAATAAATATCTTAAAACATAAGTCATATTTTTATGTACTGGAAAAACTAAGACCAAAGACGTATTTGGCCATGGGTGGCTCTTAATAAAAATTTCATTATTTAAAAAAAGGATATCCTGCTTATTTGATTAAAAGTAATTTGGTCAAAATAATAATAATTAAATATAAAACCATTTTATAGTTAAACGATCAGAATGAATAGGCTTAAAACTATAGTATATTGTCTAAGTACGGGTTAGCAGACTTTATACCCCGACATTCTGAAAAAATATGAAGTACTACCAAAATACGTTCCTTCGTAACGATGCCGTGTGTTAGATGTCAATCATCCTAAAGTCGTCATTAGCGCCTCACAATATTACTTCATTCGCACGCTGTATACTTTTTTCTTATGTCAATAAAGAACATTGTTGCACGACCGAAATATTAAAAACTGTTGTCATCCTAACCACAGTGTCATTGACGAATCACTGACATTTCTCATGAAGTGCCATTTTTGAAGCGTTTTATCCGTATCACGTTATTCCACCACGTTTTACGCGTTAATATACATTCGTGTCCTGTCAATAATGACCATTTTCGCGTGTACCTATTATATCTTGCCGATAACAATGTTTACGAGGTGTAACCGAGAATGTTTTGATATTTTCAAGCAGAAAATATATACATTTTACGAACAATTTCATTAAAATGAGTTTAAATGATATATCAAGCAGACTCATTTCGCTACGCGTAAGTAAAATTGGACACTTTATACTCAAGTTTGAAAAATATATTTCGTTATTGTGTGTTAATTTGGAAGAACGCGATATGATTTCGCTACCATTTTATACGAATAATTAAAAATACAGGCCCGCCACACAAATTTTGTTACAGCTAGAACTATTTAAGCAGTGTTTTACAGAAAGTTCTCAGATTGATGGATTTTTTTCGATTCCATTCCATACATTTCATACAGATCGACCAATTATCTCAAACAAAAATCGATATCAATTATTTATAGAAAAATATCTACTCATTGGTGTAAGAAATATCATAATGATCCCGTCTGAACGCTGAACCGTTGGTAGTGACTTCCACTTCCACTTAGAGTAAATAGTAGTATGATGGACACAAGTATTTGCTATTTCAGTATATAAAATTATTTACATGTATATGTATTCATAAATTAAACTATGTAATTATGTTTATTGGATGTCTCAAACTCCTCCGAGTGTCCGAGTTTGTGTTACCGTGTCACAAACTCTGCTTAGTGGAAGTTCTTCGAAGATATTAATTATTATAGACATCATCAACAAAAATCATAAATTTAAATTGATTTTCATCTAAAGCCTTCCTTACCTAAACTAGTACAAGTTAGTACATACACTTTATATTCTCCCTGAATTTTCACAACTCTTTAATTCTGCACATAAAATTGATCGCATTTTGAAACAAGAGACTATCCGATACCACTCTTAACTGCTAAATAGCACGTGATCGTTGTTTAGCCACTGCATTTTTTGAGACAGGATGGACTTAAAATACTGCATTATAAATTTGCATTTAAATATGTCTACTCTACAACCTATTTCGTGACATGCTGTTGAAATCTCTACTGGCACATTGAGGTAAGCCTGGAGCATACTGGCATGACGGCAGTAATAAAAGTAATTTACTATCGATATATTTAAAAAGGTTGCACTAATACATTTAAATAAATTAATTAATGTACTTTTATAAAAACATTTGAAAAATGTAATTTAATTTTAAAAACTTTTTCACTTGATAATGTACCTACGCTTGTATAAACTTGATAATTCACCTACGCACTTTCAATGTGCATTTTAGCAAATATTCATCTCAAGTACTATTTCAAGTATTTGAAAACCTTAAAATAAATAAATAAACGTCACGCCAGGTCCCTAGCGGGGTAGGCAGAGAGCCCGGAGTGCCAAACATCTCTGTCCTTGCAAACCTGTCCCGCTTCGTCTACATTCATCAGCCTCATCAAGCATACACGCCGGTTTTGGAGGCTCTTGACTCCCCGATCCCATCCCCCCTATCCCACCTTAAAATATCTATTATAATATTAATGAAATAAGACACAATAAATTTGACTTAAAGTTTTGCGGTTTGAAATGTAAATCATCAGAATAATAATCAAGCCTTAATCGATTTATCATTTCGTATTGTCATAATTAATTCAGTAACAAGTAATATTCATTAATACAACTACGAGTAGAATATACAATAATAAAACATCAATTCTATAAATTGAACAGCAATATCTAACATTGTTACCAATAAATTCATTATACATAGAAGCACACAGCCATACTCTCTAACTCACACACAAATGCTAAAGTAAGCTATAGTGTAGTAGCTATCAGTCTACCTGTCCATTTAGTTTTAATAATTTTGGTGTTATACCAACTATACTGATGATATATTCAAACACACGCACACATATACACACACAAATTTAACATCAATATGTGGAAGGTCATTTCATAATATCACGTGACTACGCTAACATTGGGGCTTACATGTCACTTATTAAGTGCAACCAATTCTGTATATTAATTTACCAGCGTCGCTATGACACTTACCCCAGTTATTTGCATAACCAACTCCCTAAGGGTAGCGTTGTATAACATCCGAGCTGAATTTGATTTCGTAACTGTCTATATCCAATTCCATTGACAACTGTATGACATCAAACAGCTGCTGAAATTCATTCGAAATTAAAGAAAAAGCGTTTATAATATATACAAAGTGCGTATAATATGATAGTTTTAGGCTGTCTCGAAAGCCCTTCATTCAATCTGCCTTAGTGTCGAGGAGCGTAATAAAAATTTAATCCCTAGATAAATTCCACTTAGCGACACCCGGCTAGAAGCACTTCGCGAGGCGACCTGGTAAGTTCGGCGACGAAATTATTGGAGGTCATCTTGCGGTATCTTTATGATGCAATTAACTTTGTCATCCACATCCAACTTAGTATATGGGTTATGATCTAAAATTGTGTACATGCTAAACAAAAATAAACAAGATATTTATTTATAGTAAACAACAAGTATCGTGCGATGGCAATTACATATTATGGAAGGGTGTCTAACAGTAAAATGAGAAAATTGATAATAGTAAATATCAAATATAAAATTATGAACAATTTCAAGTAAAGTTATCATCATTTCATAAATACTTACTTGACCGTTACGGCAAGTGATATTTAATCTGATAAATGAGCGTTTCATTAAAGAAGTCTGAGCCCTTCTTTGAATCCAAAACCCCAGGATGGGTATTAAACCACTAAGATACCTACCACTGTCTGGTAAAAACATTTAGGAATTAATTTTATCTCAACATTTAATCTTATCGATAAATCGTATTCTCGGCAGCATACATTCTCCCCCAGTCCGAACCACCTTGCAAAGTATCATAAGTTCGGCAGTAAAATTATCAAAGGTCGTCCGTATGGCGACTTTATAGCTCATTTAACTTTTTAATTTATGGCAACTTTTAACTGCTTATTTGACCCTTTTAAATTGCCGAACATGCATTTTAACTTTTTTGTAATTAAGTCGTATTTTCAAAGAAAGTTGCACGAAATTTCAAACATCAACCAAGATGATTTAACTTATATAACATTAGCTGTAACTTGTTTGAATAAAGTTAAAACAATTTTTGCATCCATTAAAAGTAAGTAAAGATAAATTATTTCACCATTTTTGAATCAAAATCGCTTAATGCATTTAATAATGAAGTACCATCTATTCACTCACCTTTTAGGTGGTTGAACAATTTTCACAGTTAAACACATTTTGCAAATGTCTCCTATCAATGACTGAACAAAATTTTATTGAAAACAACAAAAAACAAATAAAATATCACTTAACCTTATTCAAAATTACACAAAGATATTTTAAATTGAATGAAATTTCATACAATAATAATACATTATTATAGATAAAAAACTTATCGCTTTTCTTTCCATATATGCTATATGTATTTTAAATACATATGTATATTGTGGTTGTCACGCGAGATTCTCAGGTGTATTCCGATTTTCTGTCATAAGATGATTGACTGAAGAATGTCCGAAATTAAAATTTAACTTAGTGGTTTAGGCTTCAGCTTATCTCTCCGGGGTACTGGATTCAGATCGTGGCGCGCACCTCTTTCTATACGATGCGTTTTAAGATTAAATATCACTTGCTGTAGCGGTGAAAAAAAATATCGCGATAAAACCTGCATATCTTGGAGTTATTTATAACTATGTTTTACGCGTGTAAAGTCTGTCAACCCAGATTTGGCCAGTGTAGACTGTGGCTTTTAACCCTTCTTATTCTGAGAGAAAAAATATGTACAATATAATATGTTGTAGCGAGAGGTTGTTATTGATCTGCTTAAATCCTAGATCTCAAACAGATTCCCCAAAATGTCCATTCAATACGTTAATGCTATCGTACCAAATAAACTCTGCCCGCCGTCATCAATATTTCACCGTCCCCCGAACCACTTCGCGGAGTAATGCGATAAGTTCGGCGGTAAAATTATTAAAGGTCGTCCTCCTGCGTCGTCTTTATGGTCCAGTTAACTTTTTCATTTACGACAACTCCTCGCCTGGCTGACTGGTTTAAGCCGCTAACATTCGGTTACATATGAACAAAATGGATTCTAGTTTTACAGGAATAACAAAACAGAAGTGTAGAGACTAAACTGAATGATTTACATAAGTATATGTACATGTATGCACATATTAAATTATCCTAAATAAAAAATACTACACTATTAACATGAAACTTTATAAAATATGACAAACAAAATACATGAATACAATCAGACACAAATCAAATGCTTCTGCTCAGCACATGAATATTAGTTCTGAATGGGAAACGAGCCCACTGCCCCCGATATATGTAGCAGTCAAGGCAACCACTGCACCAACAAACCAAAATGTACCATTATATTCGGCTTTATTATTATTATATTCCGAATATTCTATTATGTATTAAGTGTTTATTAACAGGGGGGTTAATTGTCCGTATTTACGTAAAATAATTATCCCTCGACTACACACTCCACGTATTTAACGATGTACAACGACTACATACTTATATCTATATTGGACAAAGACTCGTTAATCACCAAGAAATTTGTTACCACATAAACATCACGACATAACAAATGGTGTCGTTACGGGCATAATTGTCTTTTAGTGTGGTATCACAATGGACAAATGATTATCGGACACTATGAGGCAATAAGAAAATAATCATGCATATGCTTGCTATGGAAGGGACAACTACTCATCTTTCTAGCGCCACCTTTGGCTACATAGCACAAACCGCAATCGATTCCAATGAAATCAGTTTCGTGGAAGACCACCGCGGTGAACACTATTTCTGTTAAGATTCGCGTATTAATGTAGATTTAAATTTTTTTTATATATTTAAGCAAACAGCTAGATTGATAGGCCAGCTGGTAAATGGTCACCGTCGTCAATGAACATTTGCAATACCCGAGAATTCGCTGATATGTTGCCGTCTATGAAAAAGTCATTTTGGATATTTTTGAAGAACCTCATACCATAGCTCCGCATTATCAAGTTGTATGAAGGCAATGTGTATTTCTGAATCTATAGACGACTCATTGGTTGACAATCCGAAAGATATCAAGAACTATTTTAATGATGTAACAAAGAAAAGAGTATCTATAAAAAAACATAGAAATTAATTTTCCAAAATGGAATGTTCAAAATATAACCGTCACAATACTTGCAATGCAAATCAAAATGTAAACACGTTATGTGATATTATGATAAAATATCCTTTTACAACAAAATGTTCCTAACCTAAGTATGATACTAGCATAAGGTGTTTGGACCGTAGGCCGTAGGAGTTCAAGGACTCTATTTAAAAGACATTTGCACACGGACCATTAAAGCCTTGTGGACATCGAAAAATAATTCCCAGGTAGATAAGCAACCAAGTATTTTATTGTTGAATAAACGGAATTACCTATACAATGAAATAAGAGTGTAATTTTATAATAAGACACAAGTATGTTTCGTATCCGGCTTCATTAACAGGAAAGGTATACTATATATATTGTTGTTGCAAATACTCAAAGTACTATACAAGAAATTACATATGCGTTAATACATTCATTCCGCTATAATTACTAATAAAAGTCTAAATTTAGTTTCAATAAAGACCACATATGTACATATATACATATATGAAGGTGATGATATGATTGTGGGCAAATTGTCCATCACTGTAGACAAATGTGAACCCTAACTAAAAACCAGAGACATGTAATATAAATAGAACGTAAGAAAATCCAAACAGATTAAATTATAAAACTGTGTACGATTTAAGATTTATATTAGTAAGCTTCGACACATCATACTTAACAATTTAGTTAAACGACAAAAACATTTAAGTAAGATAAATTGTTATTATTAGTAAATTAGACAAGCATAGTAACATAATAAAATGGGGCTTAATACTTTAATATCTTGGAAAATCTCAACTCACGGCCACCTGATCCCAGAGTAGGCATTTAAACAGTTTCTGTTTTATAGTAAACAGACAGCTGACGACTACAAATATATGTATGTTTTACAC
>DVPR01000720.1:0-12699 GCA_018239345.1 Oxynetra stangelandi | reverse complement strand
CAGAGATGTTTGGCGCTCCGTGCTCTCTGCCTACCCCGCTAGGGACCTGGCGTGACGGTTATTTATTTATTTTATAACCATACGTTCATTATACGCATTTAATAACATATTATTAAATTGAGTATTTATTTAGCGCGAACAATAATCGATTCTAATAAAATATCGGTCACCTTCCTCGTGATACCGATGAGGTAACGGTATCGATAGTACTGAGACATTGTTGGACGAAGGTCGCATTGGAAGCCGGTATTGGCTGTGATGAATGTATAACAGGACGTATAACTTGTTGAGATCAGCGCGTCGTGATATTAAAAAAAAACTAACCATTTGCGCTCGGACCACGGTCGTTACTTTTTAAATATAAAAGCGACGTCAGTCAGAAAGGAAAGTCGAAACGACGGTTGTAAGTACGCGGTGAACGTAGAAACGACGCAAAATTGTGTTCATAACAAAGACAAACAACTGTAATAGTTACGATTTTTGAATGAAAACATATGAAAATGTATAGAATGTAGCCGTAGCTAAAAGTCTAAGTGTAAAAAAGCTAAAATTTCAAGTAAAAGCAATCTAAGTTTTCGTTTAAATCTTATTAATTGTATTTTTTGCTAGCATCTTGAAACATCTGACCTTATGGACCACTTTCCATGTTTAGAAGTTTATTTAAAGTCGCTATATGAAAAATAAAATTAAATCTGATTCTAATAAACTCCCATGTTAATCGGTGAGTCTTGGCCAAAATGTCGTTATCTGCACCGGTATCGCTTAAAGCGAAGGAATTTCAGCGTATTGAGGTGAACTTTTTTAATGCGATTGCCACGCATTTGTTGACGCCGACCGACGGAAATTGTGGGTATTCACGGTGCAGAGATAATCAACCGTCAGACACAGTTACCGATGAAAATAGCCCTAGAATCGCTATAGATAACAAAAAAAAACAGAACTAAAAATAACATGACCATTATCTACGCTTTCGTTGGATGTGTAAATCGTTTATTTATACTTGAAATTGTAAACAATTTTACAAGATCCATCATACCAACGACATGATAAACCGTAAAGATATAATCAATTAAAACTCGAGATGCCATTAGGTAAACTGGTGTCCGACTGCTACCAAGGTTACTTATCAAGTTTGCAGATTTTAAGAGGACACCCGATCGACACTCTTATAAGATGAGGTCAATATACATTTTATTTCATCATTATTAATATGCGAAGATGATCTAAGAGTTCGTGTTAGCCATCAGCGTTGCTTTTGCACAGTATGGTACCTAAAACCAACATCAGCAAATGGGGTTATGAAAACCTGTTGTATTGTTTGTTATTTTCTCCCACATAATGACCGAAGAAATTTGAAGTCATTGTTAACAAAATGTTACATTTTTTTATTTTAAATGGATATTCAAATTTTTTTTAACTTACTTTATATTATATGTAAGTGTAGCAAGAATACTTTTATTTGTACAGTATTAAGTTAGATATGTCGGAGCATGGCCAAAATTCAAATATGATATTGTTTGACAATATTTTTGTGTGACTGACCATGCTTCATTAGTTTTTATTTCTGGTTTAAATACATCGAATATTTATTAGGGAAAAAAAGGACATATTTAATTAAATCTCCCAATGATAAAAGTTATTATTACTAATTGATACAATTAATTTTGTATTGTGATAATAAAAATATTTTATACAAAATTAGATATTTCACTCTAATTTAGACAAACATAACATAAGTCTTTTAATATTCTTTTGTAATAAAATTAAGCTATTATGTATAGATTTTTTTTACTATAGCAAAATTTTTTTACAAATATTATTTTACAATGTAAGTATTGGTCAAAAACCACACACAGCTCTAGAGCATGGATCAGCATTAATTATTCTTGATTTATCACAATTAGATAAATAGATTCCAGGCTTCTCAATAGATGCATCGATAATGAATTGACCGGTTTTAATCGATGAATGAATTGAAAAGATGATTGACACACATTATATGTATGTCACGAACAAGACAATATAAAATGCATCATAAACTACCCACTACACTTTCATAGCATCATGTTACTTGTCAATTGCAGTTTGTGCTTAAATTAATATCATGCTCTCAAGAAAAGAAGTTAAAACCTTAATCATTTTAATGAATGAAACATAACTCACCAGTTCGAGGAGAGATGGGCACTGCCGGCTTTGGTGCTGAGTTGGAGCACAGTCGGCCAATTTTCGATGGTGGTTTCAATCCGGAAGGTTTTGGAAGGGTGGTAGGCCTAGTGTGCTCAGATTTAGGTACGGTTGAAGCAGTGGTGCTGACAGAAGACGCTGCGTCCGAGGAGGTTGATGATGGAGCAGGAGGCGGCGCGCCGGCCTCCGGTGGAGGTTCTTGTTTATCACTCATTTTTGGAGCACTTTTAGTTGCACTTGAAATTTTTTAATTTTCCGATCATGAACACGTCATATTTATGCTGAAAACAGCTATTTTGGAATTGCTGTGTTATCAAGGCGAAAGCGAGATACGCAAGGCGACTCAAATAATCTCACGAGTAATAAACTAAAAATATCGCAAGTTCCCGCGCATTAAGAGGACGCGCAATCTGGATCACGGCCACAACGCAAACATACAAATGTAAATAAAAATTATGTTTATAAATTTCCCTACTTACGAATGATCGCATAAAACCGTTACAAAACAATAAAAAGACACGTGTATTATTTATTTAGTAACGTATTATTATTTGTTCTCTTAACAATGAGTAGTAAGATCTCCCAGCCAGAGTAAAGTAAAGAATAAAAATATAACTGCATACCTTGAGCGAGGAATTAGAGCACAAAAAGTGCTATCCGTGACTTAGAAAAACGCGAAATTTTACCGCTTCTCGCGTCAGGCCCAGCTGAGCTTGACAACGTTATCACTACACGTAATATCCTCACACTAAACTCAGAATATTTATATAAAACCACTATAATAAGCAAATTAAAAGAACTCAATAATAACTTAATATTAAACCTGGGAATACACGCAAAGCACTAAAGAAAACACGAAACATTTACAAATACATTCAGTCAGACGTTGAACACAACACGAAAAATGTAACTGAAGAATACATTGAACAGACTAGACGTAAAACTTGACATTACATTGCTTGCTCGCGGACTGTTTCACTTAGAGTAGAAAAGTCAATAAAGTGCTTAAATTTTGCTCAGAACATGTTATTTAAAATTAAGCTGAAGCTTTACTAATGCAATTTTTATTTCTATATCATTTATGCAAGTAATTAATAACACAAATTGTTTTTTTTGTACTACAGCAACACTAAGCCTTAGAATGTCATATCGCCACCAATTTTGTAATATTGAGTTCTATTTGATTCGAATATGATATGTTTCCGCATACGCAATTATTATATGCCTAAGAAATTAATAAAAGTTTTGACAACTTATAAGTCGACTGTCGTGTATGTGATGTGATATGTTTGTGATGTGTCTCAGGACTTTTAGGCTCAAGTTGCAGTAAAATTGCAAAAAATATGGATTCCCGATATTAATTTACATTAATCAAAATGAAGTTGGTTCATCGGAATATTGAAAAGGATGGCTGCGGGTGCGTATCCGTAGGAAACATATAATTTAATATATATACGTTTTTGCTGGCTGTGATATGTGTAATAATGGTGAATTATGATTTTAGGAGTATCGGTTTGGTTCCGGAGGAGCCTGAGGACATATGGCATGCATACAATCTTATCGCTGAAGGTGACGCCGTCACCGCATCCACAGTTCGCAAGGTTCAGACTGAATCCTCTACTGGTTCTTCAACCAGTAACCGCGTACGAACCACTCTGACTATTCGAGTCGAAACAATAGATTTCGATACACAGGCTTGTGTATTGCGGTTGAAAGGTCGAAATATCGTAGAGAATCAGTATGTGAAGGTGAGAGTCCAACATTAAAAATACGGAGATTCCTATGTAAGACATAAATATTTTATAAATGTCTTTATACAATTTTTCTACACCATATGTTATGAGAAAGAGGATGTATTAGTTGAACACTTTGGTTTCTAAGTGTTGTAGTATTGATGGTGAGAAAACTATATCCAGAGCGAGTCTATAAATATTACTATCCATGGTGCTATCCCCTCCCAGCCCAGGTTGTTCCAGTGGCCGAAATTGGTGGAGTTCTCTTTTAGTATAGCTAATAAATTGTTAGTAATACACACATCTCGGTCTGCCAAGGAAACTGAATTTGACTTTTATCCTCACACAGGGCAAGAATCTGACAATAATAAAGTGCTCTCTAAACAAGTTACAATATAAAAATACTTTTTGGCAATAAATCAATAAAGGACATCTAGTTAAATGTTCTAGCTACACTTAAATGTGTTGCGGCAGTTTTTTACTTTCAGTTTTAGACATTTGTTATTATCTCACATGTGAAGGTTAAGGAGTGAAATGTGTTTAGAGCTAGTCCTATATAATCACGGGAATGTTGAATTTCAACACGACCACTCTTACAAGGCCGGCAATGTTTGAATGACTTGACTGGTGTTGAAAATATGTATAGAGAATTTGTGGTGTTATTGCCTTTTAAGAAATATGAAAATATGTTTTCTTTAAATAGAAGACTATTTTATGTCAGACACTATATACCGTTACGGCCCATAGATTACTACTAATAAACTATTTTACTAATTAACTATTTATTTATTAATAAACTATTTATTTTATTTTCCCAATAAACCATTAAAAACTTTTAGATGGGAGCTTATCATACACTTGACTTGGAGTTGAATAGAAAGTTCATTTTACAAAAAGTCTTATGGGACTCTGTCGCTCTGGATCGGGTGGAGATGGCGTGTGATCCCGCTGCTAATGCCGATGTTGCTGCAGTCGTCATGCAGGAGGGTCTGGCACATGTGTGTCTCATCACCCCATCTATGACATTGGTCAGATCTAAGATTGATGTAACAATACCAAGGAAGCGCAAGGGCTTTGTGCAACAGCATGAAAAGGTAGATTTACTCTTTATATGTTTGCAAATAACAGTATTTATACATTAGGTGGAATTTCACACTAGAAACTTGTTGCTGCTCCTGTGTGTAGAACAGTATAGGTTAATTTTTATAGGGTTCAATATACAATGTTAGAATACTATGTATTGTCTTAGGCTACTCAATAATGCCTGGCGGTAAAGATATTTTTCAAAAACCAGCCATGAAGCCACACCTTTTCCTTCATTATATGTTGGTCTGATGCGGCACCTGGTAAAATTCAAATATTGATGGGAAGAAAATATATCTTGTTTAAACATGAATATGTTGACAGCGGCATGATAGCCTTGAGGTTACAATTTCAAATTCCCATTCCTAAGGGTATATGGTTTTCAAATCATGGAACTTCTTGACTGGCCCTTTGGGGTAGTGGTTAGCGAACCTAACCGTTGAACCGGGGGTCTTGGGTTCAATCTCCACCCAGGGCAAATATTTGTGTGATGAGCACAAGTATTTGTTCTGTGTCTCGGTGTAAAATAATATCTATTTAAGTATATAAGTAGTTTATCAGCCATCTGGTTACTATAACACATGAACTTATGTACCTACTTTTGAATCAGATGGCCGTGTGTGGAGATGTCCCAAGATATTATATTACTTCTCACTTTAGGAAGTATGGTTGTTTTATGAAAAAATATCACTTATTATTGCACTGTAGGGAAATTTCATTTGGTAATACAACACTCATGCAACTTTGTACATTATTTTGAGAAATCTGCAAACTTGTTATTGGCCTTTTTATAGACTGCGGCCATATGCTATCATGATACTTCTCATTTTGTATAAACACTGAAATCTAATAGCGAGAAATAATATTTAATTGATGTCAATGAAAACTAAATTGTGTGAAAGTGTATACATAACAATGTTCACTTCAATGTAATTATGTAATATATTGAATATAATAAACCTAATAATTGTTCCAGGTATGTATTGTATTATTAACTTTTGATTGTTTCAGGGTCTCAATAAGTTCTATGATGCAGTTATGCAGGGAATATTAAGGCACATAGATTTCAGTGTTGTTAAATGTGTTATCATTGCATCTCCCGGATTCGTCAAGGACCAGTATTTCGATTATATGATGCAACAGGCGATAAAGACTGACAACAAGCTGCTTATTGAGAATAAAGGAAAGTTTCTACTGGTCAAAGCGTCGTCTGGTTTTAAGCACTCGCTAAAAGGTAATTAAATTTAACAATAAAAAATTTAATTTATTTAATGACAGAAAAGTTATGTATTCATAAAATGAATTGGATGTACTTGATTTAACTAAAGCAAAAAACAATCATTACTTGTGATTTCTTTTCGTTAATTGTTGAGTTCAGACCTAATCAATTTCTCCCACAAGATCTGCATTCAAAAAAATTACAATCCATTTAGTGTATGTTATGCAAGTGAGACTAGGGAAATTCACTATTTTTGACTCATGTTCATGACCTCTGAAGAGTTGTATCTTTTATAATAACTTAATAAAGGTAGTAATTAACCATAATTACAATATGTTTTCTTTATAGAAGTACTTCAGGAGCCTTCTGTTATAGCGAAGATATCAGACACAAAAGCTGCCAGTGAAGTGAAGTTACTTGAAAGTTTTTATACCATGTTACAATTGGAACCCGCTAAAGCATTTTATGGGAAGAAGCACGTTGAAAGGGCCAATGAGGCTATGGCAATAGAGACGTTGATGATATCTGATAAACTGTTCAGGTACTATTCAGACTTCTTGATACTGCATTCTATCTCTTTAAGTATATATTCCTAAATATATATGACATTTATCAGCCATCTGGTTACCATAACACAGGAACTGATTAAGTATGTACCTTGGAAGTAAACGAAAATGAGCTTAATTTTGTCATGTAGATTCAAAGTTCAAAAGATACTTGATAAATATTGATATCTAATGATTAAATATTGATATCTTCTTTTTTCAGATGTCAAGACATTTCAAAAAGGAAGGAGTATGTAAGTCTTGTTGATTCCGCGCGCGAAAATGGCTGTGATGTTAGGATATTCTCAAGCATGCATGTGTCTGGTGAACGTAAGTGGCAATATTTTTATTATATACATTGTTTGAACTGAAAAATGCTATGAAAAAATTATTGTATTAGAAATCTGCAGTGCTTCATGGTTATGGACGTTAATTTATATCACATAACCTCCTAGACATATAAAAATGCTATGAATAAAGGCGAAAATGTTTATTCAGAAATGGTTCAGCTAAAGTAACATTTGTTACAGCCCATTTTGACTGTGCCAATGAAAATTTTAAAACTCAGTGACAACTGAGTAAATGTAACTTTTTGTCATTTTTATTGTAAATATCAAAGGTTGAGGAATGTATTCAAAACATATTTTATATATTTTTCAAACTATCCCAAACTGATTTTCTTTTCTGTTGTAGTTTGGATAGTTCTTACTATATTTATTATCAGCTCCTAAACATGTTAATTTAAATGTTTATAAATAAATAGCAAGTTAGCTACTGTATTTATGAGTTGAAATCTTTAGTTGAATCTAAATGTGGTATTTTTTTTTTACAGAACTAGACCAGCTTACCGGTATCGCTGCTGTTCTTAGATTCCCCATGCCGGAGCTCGAAGATAGTGATACAGGTGAAGACAGTGATTCAGAGTCAAATTGATAGATTCGATTGGTTACAATATACAAAGGTTATAAATAATCGTACAAAATATCTACTGTTCACATAATTGTTTTTAACATCGTTGTATTTATTTATTGAAATACTTAATTTTTCGTGTACTAAGACAATTGTTATTTATTTGTTTTATTACTTGTTGACTTGAACGAAGCAAAAAGTTTTTATAAGAAATTGAAAATACCTTAAATTTGGCTGTTAATTCTAAAGACACATGTAGTTAATTCAAATATACATATATTAAGTATAGGCTGTTTGTTGTATATAGATGGTACATTTAAATGATTACACATAAGATGACATGTTGATTTTACATTATTATATATATTCTCAATAAATAAATTTCGATTCAGTGCAAGGAATGCCTTTGGTTATAAGTACTTGAATAAATATTTGTTTGCACAACCGGCTGTATTACTGTTCAGTAATAAAAGTCATTTTATAACACTTGAAGTATTTTATTGAGTTTAACCATTAATACGTAATACATATGGTAAGTAATTGCATACACACATTAAAATGCAACTAAACACAATGTTGCCATTTTGTCATTCTATTTACTCTACATGGTTCATTAGTGTGATTAAATTGTTTTCTGTAACAGTAAAATCAAGTATTTAGATAATTATATAATGTTGATCAAATATTAAAGTGACTTGAATTTCAATATCTGTAATGCTATTCTTTGCTTTAATTATTTAATTTATGATAATGCAGTTTCAAGTGATTGCAATTTTTGTTTCTTTTTCTCTGCCTTTTTCTCCTCCTTAGTTTTCTCTTCATACAGACGCCGCTTTTTCCTGAGCAGCCAAATTTCCTTCTTCCTCTTATCCCGACCAGCTTTCATACTCTTGTACAGGTTTCTATGTTTCTTGGGTACAAGTTTTTCTCGCAGTCTAAATGCTTGTTTGTCCTCTATCTCTTTCTGGTAAGGATTCTCCTTGTGCGTAATACCAGTGGTTACGGCCATTTCCTTTTTCTGTAATCAAAGTAATATAATAATGATAATGTCCATTTAGGAGATGAACGATGTTAGTAGCTATGAAAATAATTTCGTAAATAAAAAATGAAATATTAAATAAGTTAAATAGAATAAGCTTGTAAAAATGTTGACATGTGAATTATCTTAATAGATTCAAATTTTTTTAAATTCTAGAATATAATTTATTAATACAGTTGTTTTAGGGTTTAACTGAGTTAATGTACCTCCTACCCAGGAGATCCCTCGGATTAGTGTAAATTTAGATACCACTGAAGAAATAAGAAATAATAGGTGCAAACACCATGAGCATAGTGGTTCTATCAGTTTTATCAAGTATTTTCCACATTATCCGAGCATACACCTCAATTACCATAGAGGAATCTGATTTTACTACCTGTGATCTAAACTTTTATTAAATATCCTACCGAATAAAAAATATACTATCGAGCGGTAATTGGCCATTCTGATTCAAGTATGGTTTTCAATTATTCAAATCATTACCTATTTACATTATACTATTACTTGCATCAAACATTACATAATTGTTTAGCATACCTTCTCCTTAGCAATTTTCTTTTTCTCCGGATCTATGTCGTCTTCCTCCTCTGAAGTGGAATCCTCGTCTACTTCTCGCTGATACTGTTTAGTCAGTGCCTGCTCCACATCTTCTTCCTCGTCCTTGTCATCCCCATTGTCCTCGTCACTAGCCACCTCTATATCTGCATCCGATGGATCATCATCATCATCTGTAATTATAATTATATTAGTCTGATTTACGTACAACTCTCATAATATTTATGCATGGATATAGCACAGAAAATAATACTGATACTACATTTATTTATTTTCAGGCAATTAATGTCCTTAGAAAATTAAATAACTAATGAATGCAGTATTAAATCATTAAGAGAATAAAATGATATATGTGAATTTGAAAACATTAAAATAAAAATAACAATTAATTGACAAAAAAATATGATATAATTAATTGTTCTGCAGATGTTTAACAATAGTATTCCGGAGCATTTATTATGCAGACCTAAATATAAGAAATACTTCTGAACATTTTCCACTAGGAATAATCTGTTACAGATTATAAAACATACTAATATTTAAATTCAATATTAAAATACAGCAGAAAACATAAAATAAAGTATAAGCAAACATATCATAAGTTACTTATAAATGAGTACTATGTAACATTCTATTATAACTAGCTAGTATTGAAATTAAAAAATATATTTATAAATAAAAATAAAAAGGAAGGATAAAGGGTATAACTTACTAAGGGGTTTGAAATTGGGGTCAATGAGGGCTCTTTCCTCTGGTGGCATATAAACTTGATCCTTTGTTTTATCAGTGAAAGGCGACAAATGAGGTGGCAACTCAGCTCCCATGAGGTAATTATTGATGGGCAATAATGTCCTAGCATTGATACTGTCAAACACCCACTGGGGCTGTATGTAGTAGCGTGACAGGAACTGCTTATCCATGCTGGGTCTGTCAACAATCTGATAGGCGATTGTTTCGTCAGATTCATCGAACGTGCCCCCCACGAAGTGATTCCGGTCCCAAGACACTTCACCGCCAAAGCAGCGAATAATAAAAACCAAAGGTTCCCTCGGGACTTCCCTGTTTATAAAGAACTTGAGGCCTTTGAACATTGTCTTTAATTTCTTAACTTTTTCCGCTTCTAATTTAGCCTCCTCCAATTTCTGTGGATCATCATCTTCAGTTGAGAAAATGTCAATTTCGGGCAGCTCTTCCACATCGGTAGTTCCCGCTATTCTAGCTAATGATATGTTCATGGCAGCAATCCTTTCAGATACATATGCTTGTTCATCTACAAGATCTTTATCTGTCTCCGCATTAAATCCTGCAGTTAACACTGGCGGATAAACCAAGTTGAGTGAATGATACAACTTGAAATTCACAAATCCAAGCATTGTAACATAGAATTCGACAAATGTTGACATGATCTTGAAATCGACCTCGTCTTTTGAGTGTGGCTGCAAACAGAAAAAAGACCAATTTATGATTGCTTACATTTGAATATTTCATTTCATTATGAAAATATAAAGGAGTATAATAGATTTATGGATAAAACACGATAAAATAAACAAGTAATTTCTTGACAATTCACCAAATAAAAATTACTTTTATAGAATATATAGAACTAGCATAGATTATGCATTAAACATATCCTCAGAAGTATAAAAGTCATTGGAAATTTATTTAACAGCTCACTCCGTCTACGATAAAACTGGACAGGCTCATGGTAATAGGTGACGGCATAACAACCAAACCATTAATTTACCGCCACACAATTTATTACACTTATATATCCAGCCGTTTGTATCAATCAATAAGGTGTAATAGGCAAAAGTCTATTTAAACATATACTCTACTATTTAATTGATGTATTCATAATTATTGATTAACATTTTTTCATTTGTTATTAGTGAATAATTGAATGCGATATAAATAAATAAATAACCGTCACACCAGGTTCCTAGCGGGGTAAGCAGAGAGCACGGAGTGCCAAACATCTCTATCCTTTCAAACTTGACGTTGAATGTGATATTAAATTTATAAACTAATCTTTTAAGTTAACTTATAAAAAAGTAGTTTACTTGGAATGCAAAATGATGTGGTACAATCCAAGTGATTGTTTGTCCTTCAAACTCGGCCTGATAGTAGTAACCTTTGACTGACACAAACACCTTGCGCAACGCTTTGGCTGCGATTACTGCGTGCATAAATTCCACAGTGAGTCTCCTGCACAGGAGCGATTGGTCGCGAGGGACCCTCTTCAATGAGGGGAAGGTACTGAATAAGAAGCAAAGAGTTAAACAGTCATCGAGGTCTCGCAAGGCGTCCACAAATGTTGGGTATCGTTCCTTTACGATATGGTCTATGTTCATGTCCGGGTAATCTCTGAAATATTTTCGCATGCGTCCATATTCGCGCATAGCTCGCGCCTTCCGGATTTTTTGTTGGAACACCTGAAATGGACAAATGAAGTTGTTTATTTAGCACATAACAGAAACTTGTGATTTTGGCATCGACTAAGTCATGAACATCTTCTAATCATTACATTCATATACTAATATCTTTATGCTATTTTATTATACATAATTGGAAACATTGAAAATTATTAGGTAGATTTCAAAATTACTTCTGTTCAAAATATATTAGTATCTACATAAACAGTATGGCTGATCCAAATTAATTGAATTCGACTTACTTTCAAATCTCGCAGTTTCCATATTATGGGTTCGTGGAGTAGGAATTTGATGTCTTTTGTATGGTATAATGTCTTGATACCACCTGCACCTTTTTGAGCTCTTTTTCTATTACGTGGTTCCCTAGGGTAAATTCCTTTGAGAATGCATATGCGTCTAAAATCTTTCAAAGACAACTGCAGCTTCTTTAAAGCCGCTTTTCGTGTCATAAATTGGGCTCCCTCGCCCGAAGAATACTGTAAATAATATAAATTGTTGGTTATTCCTGTACCACACACGTGTTTCAGAGTTTATTCAATGCCAAATAAAATTGTACCTTCTTCTTCTTTTTAGACACCATTATGTATTAGAAGAATTATTAAAACTTTATCTGAAACACAATGCACTGTAATTACAGATGTTTAATTAAACTATTTAAGATGCAACTGCGCGACACCTTAATGTTGTCAGCCAAAAGACATTTGATTTGAAGGCATAGACAGAACAAGATCAATGTTGCCAAATTATGTTATTATCAATAATAATATTTCTTTATTATCTGAAATAATCATAGTTTAAAATTGTATATTTTGCGGCTATTTCTCTAGGTTCGCAGACCTGAATAGTAGCAAACAAGATGAAAATAACCAATGCCAGTGTTTAAAAATAATATTTTTGTAAACCAATAAAAATAAACATAATAATTGTAAATAATGTTAAGTGTATTGATGAAAAAATACAAAATAATTCATGATAAGGTAATTTTAAATCTATTATAAAA
>DVPR01000719.1:0-12701 GCA_018239345.1 Oxynetra stangelandi | reverse complement strand
GACCGGAAGCCTTCTGTTAATGATACTTCACTACGTTATCAATAGTTGTTCTGGACAACACTTCAATGAAGCCTTGATAAACAATATTGCATGGTTCCAAGCATTTCTACGTAAGAACAGTATCAGTAAAGTTTTGTTGTACATTCAACAAGAAATGTGTGTTAAAGATACAAATGTGTACCTTTTATATAATATATATACTGTACAAATATGCCAACTTCTTTGTAGGTACCCTCATTTTAGCTCTAGTGGCTGTATGTTGTTTTACCAAGTGGTGCCTTCTAACTAAAGTCATCTTTCACGAATCGCAAACGCCTCATATTTGAGTCGAGCGGGGATCGTTTTCTATTGACTGCACTTCTTATTGTCTCTTGACTTCCACATTTTATTTGTCGTTCCGGCTCCGCAGTGAGAGGCAGCCATTGTCTTAGAACAATTTGGCGCCAACAATTGGTTACTTACTTTTTTAAACTACAGCAAAGGCTACCTTCTCGTGCAGACAATTTAATTACATGTCGATATATCTCAGTGAAAATGGTGAGATTCTGGTGGTTGTACATATTTTTAGCGAAAACGGCATCGGCTAGTGATAACGAGCTACCTGATGTAGATCCAGAAAAAGGTATGTGAATGTTCATACAACGATTATATAATTTTTTTGGTTTAAAATATCTGCTCAATAATTTTACGAACTTACCAGAATTAAAATAATTTACATAGAATCTGACAACTAGATACATAATCCTAACTATAAAAATAAATAAAAATTAAATATTATTGTCAAAGAGGACACAAATATATAATACATTATAAAGGTAGATTCTATTCAGAAGAAACATCGTATCTTCGCAAGCTTTCAAGTTGCAACTCCAAAAAAAATCTCAAGCCACTATCGAACAAGTAGGTATTCGAAATCTAATATTGTTTATTATTATTCTTACTTGACTTTAATTTAAAATATATTTTTTTTACTACAGAACGATATGATGTGATTTGATAATAATACTAAAGTAAGGAACTTACCAAATATACGATATTTAGGGACACATACAAATACTTCTGGTATTTAACAAACCACTTTTAATTAAAATATGTAAATATTCTAAATGCATAGGTAAACAAAAAGACTACGCACTAAGAACTCTACACAAAAATAGAAAAAAATACGGATATTTAAACTAACCGTTATAACGGATTTAGTATTTAAATAATCTTTTTGTAATCAAATATACGCATGGTATAGAGTTATAGACATGTTTCAACCAAGTATTTTTCTGTTCTGTTAATGAAAGTCAAGCGTGAATAATTAATTAGAATATAATCAGTGTATTGTATGTAAATTTTGTCCAAAGCATAACGTGATATCCAGAATTTTAAATGTTTCAAATGACTAAAGTAATAAAGTAACTTTATTTACTAAAGTAATTATTTATGCATATTACTACTATTATGGTTAACTGAGAAATGTCACACATGTTTTTATTAAAATTTGATTTGTCTCGCCTATTGAAAATAAACATAAAATGTCAGACACGTTTCGAACATCTCTTCTTCACGGTACTAAGCACAATACAATTGAAGTGAAAACAGATTGCAGGATCGACTTGGAAAATAATTGCTGTGCAACTTTCTGTTTATCTTGTTTTGATTTCTTTTATGTTATATTATATTATGTGTTTTGTTTAATTGTTTGCTTTAGAACAATGCGCGAAGAATAGAGCCGGTGGGAATATGTCGCTAGAAATTGGCAAAGATTTTTTATACAAAATGAGACTTGCAAAATAGAGAATAGTTTTATACAAAATAAGATTAGAGAGGTCAATATTGTAATGGTAGTTAAGGTCGTTTAGTATTTTATTGTTACATTAGTTTTTATATCGTTTCTCGAAAATACAGATTTTGCAGATCACTTATTCATAGACCTTATATTTATGTACGCTTTTCTCAGAAGCAAGATTCCTTCCTCTGTTCGAAGTAAAACGTTTTGATGGCAGACCGCCGCCGTTCGGAGGCCTTCCACCGTTAACAAATGTCCCGATCGCTGGTGAGAGGTGTTCAGCCCGACTTGAGTCTGCTTTGGATCAATTGAAGAGACGAAAAAGGAATTATGCTAAGAGCTTGGACATGCCTATGGTAAGTTATAGTAAGATTTTACAAAAAATATGTTAAAATGTCATGTCTTGATAATGATCTTATCGCCTGATGATGATAAAAAATATTTGATATTTATGTTCAAATGTGAAGTGACGGTAAAACTTCGTACAACTTAACGAAGTTTTCCTCACTTTTTTGCTTGGCTTGCAGAAGATTATTGTAGAAAATTATTATTATAGACCTTGGTCCAATATTAAACGCTAGAAATTTCACCGATTTCATCCGCTAATCAAGTTCCAAATACTTTTTATTCAATGAAAAGGTTATGATCATAAAACATTTACCACAGTGGCCATTGAAAATAAAGTGAGCTGCACACATTGTAGCTATTTCCATCATATACATAAATGTTCTATTAAACGCGGAGGTATTTTTCACATTGTATGTAACAAATTCAGAGTAGTGCCAATTTTGTTCACGAATTGTCTTGTTAATTTTTCCATTATTTGTATGGTTGTTGCAGGGTCAGAGTATAGATCTGAATGGATACAGCCTACACCAACAAATGAGGAGCGCCCCAGTCGACATGTACGTCACGAGGATGCGAGTCCGACTCCCGCAAAACAGCAATTGGGTAAAAGTTGAGAAATGTTACTTCGACCCAAGAAATGTTTCCCTCGACACCATGTTGCTATTCCATGATCTCACCATCAGTGGTAACGTTGATTTATATCAAGCGAATGAAATTGACCGTACAATCCCACCGAGCAAGAGTTTGAGACGCAATTACGGCGATTCACCTCCTTTAGAAGAGTATCAGGACAATCACTCGAGATTAAGAGGAAACAATGGTTGCAACATGATACTGAGATTGAGAAAGGCTGGCATAGGCTTCCACACGACGCCCCTGAATCAACAGCCTGGAAAGTTCAACGTAAAAACTGATTCCGAGTTCGTTGAGCCTGGATTCATCAGCGTTTACGCATACGGGTGCGAGAAGTACATTAACAGGAACTCGATCAGAAACAAGGATAACTTACCTTTGAATCGTCGTAAGAGATCTGATGAGTTTTTATTTGAACCACGTTTGGACGAATCCTATCCTGAACGAATGGACAGCCGATCTTCGGACAACAATTGGGACATTGTTTACGAACCACGAAGTAGAGTTAATTACGAGAGAAGCAAGTTATTTAGACCCGACGACGATTTGGAGGACATCGAGGACATTTCCCGGGAGATGGAGGATATTTTCACAAAAGGGATAAGGACATTGCTTACAACTTACATGAAAAAGGAATTACAGCCTGCAATTAAAGACACACTTATGAGAAATATGGGATATGTTATATCGTACGGATGATATTTTTATCTTTAATGACGTAACAATAACACATAAAAGGATTACGGAGGTTAGACCATAGTAATTGTTGCTGGCAAATATTGTTCATATACTTTATGATTTTATTTTCAATAACAAATCATTTACCAAACACAAATCATGCCAAGAGTTTCTTCAAAGTACTTTTAGGCTTTGTTACTAGTGTGAATTCAATACTATATAATATGAGTATCACATTATGTATATATGACTTTGTAGTCTGATTGTAGATGGCAATCAATGTACGAAGATAGAAGGCACCTAAAATAAATAAATGTAGCAACTTATAATATTACGAAATCACTTGAATTTCCTGTATAAATAAAATAAATATACATATTAACAAATTCTATATCTACAACTTTGAAATATAATGCCACGTCCAACTTTCTAATCATTGTTGGCCTTTCATATATCCTTTGAGTCGCTCTTTTTTGTCTTCAATTATTTCCGTTGAATTACTTAGGTTTTACATTGCCCTACATATTTTTGGCACCTATTACTGCCTGCTATATTTTTTTGTCTTGCAATCAGAATCCTTTGGTCCTGTTTTATTTGTCAAAGTGAATAAGTATATTTTTTAAGTGAATAAATAAAATAAATGTTCCAAAAGCACCTTTATTAAATAATCAGATTTATACTTTTATCAGTTTTATACTTTATTCCCACACTCTTTCTTATATCAGGAAATAATTGGGTAAAAAAAATTAGACAACCCTATATCGAGCAAGAAAAAAAACCAAACATGAGTTTACCTACAACATATTGAGATTTGCTACAAACTTAACACAATTATAGTATTTTCGTAAATTAATAAAACAACTTACATATTAAATTATTTCCATAATAAATGACTAGGATCATTGCTATACCAAATTGTTATATATAACTGTAGAATTGTGATTCTTCATCATAAATAATCATGTAAAGCTTTTTATATTTTTAAACATATTTTAATACTTCTTACCTCAGTTTCAATTTTCTCAGAAAAACAATAGCTTCATAGATATTATATAGTCACCTTTATAATTTTTCTAATCTCTGTATACATAAAACATAGATGATTGATGTGCATGTGAGCTGGTAAGGCAATGTATGGCTTGTTCTCCAAGTTTATTTGTAAGTTATGTTGCAGATCAAATGATTATCATGCTATCTCACTCTGTCAAAATTCACGAAATGATAAAATTTTTCAACTCAAGAGAATTACTAGAAATATAATACAATTTTACATTAAAACATATGTTTATTTCAGACCTGTGAATTTTTTTAAAATGTTATTATATATAACTCTTTGGCAGTTAATAATCTCTTAATAGTTAATTCTGGTTTATATAACATCACATGTTTTCTAGAACAAAATGTACTATTAACATGATTATATTTGGTGCTGCTTAATAAGATTATCAATTTAAACTGCGCTTTATTGACATAAATGATACATCATTTTATCATCATCATCAATCATCATTTTGAAAACAAAATAAATAAATAAATCATCATCATGATTTTAGCAATTTTAACACACACATATATTGTTGTAGAAACAAGGGTATGGAAGTAAGACTTCAGCAACAATAGTTAAAAAATCAGTTAAACTTAAGTTATTTCATATTAATCTATGATTTATTGTTAAACAACAACTTTAGCTTCAGCTTTGTTTGTCAATAAGTCATTTCTACTCTACTCTAATAGCTGTTACAATTATCTGCTGTGACTTTAATATTAGAAATACTACCCAATATGATAGTGTACCTATCTTCTTATACTCAGTAGTAAATACTTAATCTCATCGTACACTCCAAAATGTAACGCAGATACAAGCACAGCTTTTAATGTACTAGGTCCGTAGCCTTTATACAAAGCTAAGAGTCCCTCCTCGGATATTATTAACCTTATGCAGTGCAGGGACCCATTGCAATACATTTGTCTACCAAAGCTGGACCTATGTTGTTGGAACCCTTGTATCTGTAACCTTTTCTTCACAATATCAAAAGGGTATATAGCAGTCTTCGCAACAAAACCAGCAAAGGATCCAGCTAGCAGATTTCCAATCAAAGAAGATTCAACAGTCTGATGTATGCTGTTTCTACGTTGAAAAAAATCTATTTTACTCAAAATGTGTTCACTAAGGAGTTTGTAGACTGCAAACTGTATGCCGGCATGTGGGGCGATCTGAGCTACAGTAGGTACTAAGCCTTTGAACAAGGCTTTGATTCCTTCACTCTTAACCATAACAGACCAGGCATTAACAAAACCCCTGTATGCTTTATTTGTTTTCTGTTCTGCTATTAATCTTGTTCTGATTGTATCAAAAGGGAATGACGCTATCGTAGCGACAGTTGCAGCTATTGCTCCGTTAGAAAAATTCAAACCATGCTTGTGGGTTACATAGAATTCTGGATCCGACAATTGACATAATTGTGACAATTTTTCAAAAGTTGAAAACTGGATGAGTCCGAAAGATATGGAGAGCAGTTGTGCTGGCGTGTGACCGCTCCACAAAGTAGATAGACCTTCCTCCTTGATTATTGACGTAAACGCTTGGGCTATCGAACTATATTTCGAACCGCTGCGTATGGGTTCAAGTTGTAATTGAAATCTAATCTTGAGCACATCGAGGGGCTGTGCTATTGCACGCGTTATCGCACCAGCAGCCCCGCCAGCAAGTGCGCTCTCAAAAACAGTCACTTTCGATTCAATATATTGTAACTTCATTATTATTCACTTTACAAGATTATTGCCAGTGCCTATGAGATCATTATCACATTATAAGTCCTACACATTGTAGGCGTTTATTAAAAGTAATACTGTATTTGAACGAATTGTCAAACGGAACATTGTAATAAAAATAAAATAAAATAAAAATATTGAGAAAGGTTAGAAAACCAATATAAATATAGAAATGTCATGTCACATTGAAATAACGACAGTTAAAATATTCGTTCTGAATAATTTCATGTAGTACGTTTTGCTACGATATTTATTCATTACTTTTAATGGCATTCTCTCTCAGTTAGCCCTGGTTGATGATGAAGCATATGGTAGGTGCATGCTGCAAATTGATAATTAAGTACTACATATATTACATATACACACAGTTACTTAGAAACTATAATTGCTTTATGCTCTCATTTGTTTTTCCTTTCAATCATTCATATAAGTAATTAGAAACCATTGGTACTGTATCAACTGCATGAAAATTTATTTTTTAGCGAAAGTTCATACGAAATAATATTTTTAATACTAGTATTGCAGTACCGTTCTTGAGTTTGTTTTAAAATTCATTTATTTTTTAATGTTGCAAGATAAAACTTAACAAAGTCGTATCAAAAATGAGACAGCTAAAACTGTAATTTCTTAATATCAGAATATTTCGCTTCAATAAGTGTTTTAAACACAATCTAATTTAATTTTAAAATATTCACCATTTTGTAAAAAGCATACAAGTTTTATTTGTGTAGCTTGCGGCAATTTGTGATTCTGTCAAAAATCCCCAACGTCAGTTGTGTTTTTCTTGGTTTAGAATTCACATACCCTAATTCACTCGCAGCAACGCGATACATATTTTAATTAAAGAATTCAATTACAATATAAAAATGTCTTCGTCTTCAACGTTAGAAAACCTTGAAACTCAACTGGAAATGTTCATTGAGAACGTCAGACAGATTCGTATCATTGTCAGTGATTTTCAACCACAGGGACAAAGTGTATTGAATCAGAAAATGTAAGTATTTCCTTTTATTACAGTTATTTATTACAGTAATTACTTTTATTACAGAAGGTTGTAAAATTATTTGACATAAGATTCTTCTAGAACTGGTTGTTATGAAATATTTGTGTTTTCATAGATAAGTATTTGCAGTAGCACAATATTGTGACCTGACTGTATTCCAATTTAAGAAAATTCTGGAAATACACCTTGTGGTATGGAGTAACTTATTAACTGCACATGAAATGAACAGTTCTCTAATGACCAAAGATTTCCTTACCTCCTAAATTAAACCAAAATCGTATAAATAGGAGTTGGGTATAATAATTGAGAATAATTCCTTAAATACATTATCAATAATTTTCAATTGTGTATCTTTATATAAGAAACATTTGTTTTTAAATATTTTCAGCCAGTCGTTGGTCACTGGTCTTCAAGAAGTTGATAAGCTCAAGTCTGAACTCCACGACATACATGTACCAACTGAAGTGTTTGAGTAAGTATAACTGTGTAAGTCTGAAAATTAAAAACTACAAAAGGTTGTGAACATCTAGAATTATTTTAAATAACATCCTACTAAATTACACCTTTTCCATAAAATCATTTTTGTATATTTCAAGAAGAATATAAGACTTAGTGCAGGACATGATAAAACTAAGGCAAATGTTAATAAGTATTTTCTATGTTAGTGTGTTTCATTTTAAGCACTTACCATTGGATGAGGTCACAGTTAAACATGAGCCTGCATATGTTCAAAAAAAGGTAATGAAGTTAAACGACTGTCACTTTCGAAATTGGCACAGATATTTTTTTTTACATCAACTATAAATGTAAATAAAATTTTCAGCTACATAGACCAAGGTCGGAATCCCCAGTTATACACAAAAGACTGCATAGACAAAGCTCTAGCTAAGAATGAAGAAGTGAAAGGAAAGATCGACTCGTACAAGAGGTTCAAAAGTCATCTCCTTACCGAACTATCGAAGACTTTCCCTAATGAAATTGCCAAGTATAAAGCTATGAGGGGTGGAGAATAAAGCATGATCTTGATAATTCATAATATTTTTAAATTTAATGTACACTGTTTATAGTTTATTATAGTTTTAAGATTGTGAATTTTGTGTTCAATAAAGTAATTTATTTCAACAAAAAAATTCGTATTATTTAATTTTGATAATGCAGTATAATAAATGTTAACTGTAGAGAATAAGAAACACTTGTTTTACATTTGAATTTTATTGAATAATAATGTGAAAAAATATATACAGATTTCAAAATAACTTTATGTAAGGTATTTACAGTTTGATTAACACAGTTTGAAACCATTGACAAAATACATACATAAAGCCAATAAGTTAATTGATCAAAGAAAAAGAAATAGGCAACATTAGAAATGAAAAACATTTGGATAATTAAATAATAGAATACGAAAAATATAGACACTTTTCATACAAAAGTGGATTCAAAATAAAAATTTAAAAATAGAATTGAGACAGTAAAATGTAATGAGGCAGAAAACCAGCTTTCCATTTGATTACTGCTATTATGAATAAAATATTATTTATAGACCATCAAGTCCAATTAAAATTCGACTTGTTAATATTTAATATCACTAAGTCTTTACTATAAAATAAAATGTTAATTTTATTCAAATACTGCTGGGCATGTTTGAATGACGAAACATTTGTAAATAAATAACATTTTTTTTTACAATGAAATAAAATAAGGCAGGCTATTCAAGATGAGGTCGTTTCATGCAATTTTAATTTAATAAAAACATATTACCAATAAAATATATATAAAAGCACATTAGTGCTCTAAATAATTATATTACTTTTGAATACCGCCTTAAGAGTATTATATGCTAATATATAATTACGACACAGTCTCAGTTTCAACGAAAGGGCGCTTTTCTTCACTGCTTACATCCGTTAAATCCTCTGGGTGGATTATTTCTATGGTCTCTGCGTCGCTATCGTACAGAATTTGCGTTGACTGTTCGTGCACCGCAGTTTCGACATTGCTAGAAACCTTCCACAGTTGATAAAATTCTTTCTTGACTGGTTCAACCAACTGGTGTTTACTCGTGATATAAACATAATTCCAATGATCGCAGGAACGATCGTCACCCCAGTTCAATGTTCCCGTCATAAGAATTTTATCGTCGACTAAACAGAACTTGTGGCGCATTGTGAATACTGGTTCGTTTGCTTTGTATTTAATCTCCGCTCCTGAAATTAGATTCAATTCAGTTGGTTAATTTTTATTTGTCAACAGTGTAAAATTGTTTTGCCATTTGCTGACAAGAGGGTCGCTTTGAGTAATCAAATGAAACCTGATATTGACGATAGTAAATAACTTAGTATATTTTATCCTATACATAAAAATACACATTTAATTACCGGCTTCGATGAGTTCCCTCACGAAAAATTCTGTAGATTCATTAATTCCCGACTTATCTATAACTATACGTATCTTTATTTTCTTTTCCTTGATTAATTTTACTAATCGTCCTTGGATGGCTGGATTATGAATGGCGGGCATGCAAACGTGAACAGATTGTTGCGCGGCTTCTATATAGCTTACTAACTTGTCAAAGTAATTATATGCATTATATTGCAGTTTACAAAACACCATCACTTCATTTACTTCTTTACTCCGACTTTTATAATAATATGCAGCCGCGGAAACTAGACATGTTACAACAATTGCACCGACTGACGACAAAACACGTGGACTTAATCTCATTGTTTGTAGTTTGAAACATAAATGAAACTGTTTTGGGTTACACTGAGACCAATCTATAGATTTATGCTTTCAAATAAAATACAGAGGTCTTCTCATTTTAGCTATATATCAATACATGACGAATAAATTTTTTACTACCCTCTGTTTAATTTCGCTGAATATTTAAATTGAGTTGTATGTGGAACGTAAAATGTAATAAATATTTTATTAAAAACTATTTTCTTACCAGTTATTAAGAAATTGGTCGAGGGCAACGTGTATAATATTCGAGGTATTATCATCCGAAATTATATTTTGGTGGGTGTTGCTCAATTTACTTAATTTGAACGCATTCATCAATTAAAGTAAATAAATGTGACACTGTATGATTTTGGAGCTCACCTGATATATAATAAAAAAATTGAGTCCATTGGGAAAATTAAATAAATTTAGTTAAATTTCTGAGAATGTTAATATGTCTCAGCATTTTTTTATGTACTTAAGTACTATATAGTACTTTATTAGTTTCAACAATAATTCAAAAACAAACTTCATAAACATATTCCCAGGTGATATGGCGCGAATATTGACAAAATACAGATGTAACAAAATGGACATATATGCATTTTAATTTTGACTAATCAAAGTGTTAAATATAAAAGACTAATAATGAGATAAAACGTTTTTCGGACTCGATTAGGAGTAAGAAGTGTATTTGACCAAATATAAGTTTTAATTCCTGTAAATAATAACCACAATTATGGGTATTACGGGTCTCATTCCCTTTATCGAGAAGGCGTCTAAGAGAGTGAATATAAGTGAATTTAGCGGTTCCACTGTTGCTGTGGACACTTATTGTTGGCTCCACAAAGGTGCATTTGCTTGTGCAGATAAACTGGTACGAGGAGAAGAGACTGATATGTAAGATTTAATTTCGTTAGCACACGCATCTTTGACGACTTACTCTACTAAATAACATTGCCATTAAGTTCTAGCAGATTTTCTTTAAAAAATACTGCAATTATAAACGTAATTCTTGTTTTCTTTTCAGACATATTAAGTATTGTTTAAAGTATGTGAATATGTTGCTAAGGAAGAACATAAAACCAATTTTAGTGTTTGACGGTAGACATCTTCCTGCTAAAGCCATGACCGAGTCCAAAAGAAGAGAGTAAGTGTTACTTTATCTAATAAATGATCATCACAGATTTGATTTCTAAATACTTAACTCAAAAGAAACAAAAACAAAAGAAGGTTGGTAACATATCAATAATAAGATTCATCATAATTTAATTCTCATCAATTTGCAACACGTAACGCTACATCGGATGGCTGACTCTGTAGATGATCAATTGATTGTTTAACCTTTTCAATAATGTCTGTTAATAGTATGTCACCCCATAAAATACATAACACTGTCATAAAGCTGATTGTTATTTTATATATAAATAAAATAAATAAATAAATTAATAACCGTCACGCCAGGTCCCTAGTAGGGTAGGCAGAGAGCACCGAGTGCCAAACATCTCTGTCTTTGCAAACTTGATGTGCTTCGTCTACATTCATCAGTCTCTTGATATATACACACTGGTTTCGGAGGCTCTTGACTCCCCTATCTTCTAGTGACCGACCTATTTGGTTGAGATAGGAGAGCTTTGGCCTCTCTCGACACCTACGTCCAACAACACGCATCGACATATATATATATTTGTGTCACATCACCAGAAACATGGTCATGTCTCATGACAAGTGCACAAGTGGGTACTGTGTTGGTGTGAGCAGACAGTGTATTTATGTCCGAGTCACATGTTGTGATGTCACAATATATTTAGTTGCGTTTTATTCGATTATTACATTTTCAAAAGTAATACTTTTATGTACTTCTTTGATAGGTCCTTACCATTTTTATATTTATATGCTCAAGCCTCTGGTTAGCTGGCAGAGATTATTCCATGAATTAAGCTTGACATTTGGTTTATAATTGTTTAATGTTATTGGTAAATAAAGTTCAAATAAATAAATATTTGAATAAAAACTCTCTATGCATTTGATATTACTTATTGTAATGTTAAAATATGTTAACTTTCTTAGATTACCTTTAGTATACAGGTTATTAAATTAAATCAAGATACACACTGCACAATGATTTCCATAATTCTTAATATGCATATTGTTATTGTTTTCAGGTCGAGGAACATTTCTAAGAAGCGGGCAGCTGAATTACTCAATCTCGGAAAGGTCTGTGCAATATGTTTACAAGTATTGTTGGGTGTATTAATAAGGTTTAATTTAACATTAACTATAAATTAATTTATTTATTATATTATATTTAAATGTAACACTCACCGGTCAGATCATTTGCTTCTTGTTATTGAATGTTGGCTAAATATAACAATGTAATATCTAATAAGACTAAGTAAATTAATAATGATCCAATTTGTAATGGAGTGATTTGGAGATATTGATAATGTAAAGGAATAAATAGATATAGGGAAAATTTTCAAAATTAATCTGAGCTATTAAAACAATCCGCAAAATAAAGTAATGGCCACAAAAAAAAATAAGCTGTGAATATAAATACATTGTATTTCATTATATTTATCTCTGTATTAATCTATCCGCAGGATTGTTAATTGTAATTATTTACATATCTTAGTGTATTGGATCTTTAACATGTAATAATGTACTTATTGGCTGATGGGGGAGTCAGGAGCCTCCGAAACCGGTGTGTGTGTATGAAGAGACTGATGAATGTAGACGAAGCACGTCAGGTTTGCAAGGACAGAG
>DVPR01000718.1:0-12702 GCA_018239345.1 Oxynetra stangelandi | reverse complement strand
CGACCCGAAACAGTCGTTGCCAGTAATCATTAACTTTAACTGATGTTTTCATACCGGCCCTAAAGTCGCGCAGCCCTAGTTAAGTTGTCTAGCTTCAGTGTCTAAGTTGTACATACAGGTTTGCTTGTAGTGGGAAGGTATCTTGTAGCGAGCGCTCGGCTATACGCCGCTCGTTTACTCTATAAGTACAACCTGCAGCCAGTGGAAGGTTTTCAGGGTTGTCGTCAGTATGATACATGCGGTGACACCCTCAGGTATCTGCCGCAGCAACATTTTACAGTTAAATTAATGCGTTACATAACAAACTTGTTGTTACCATTGCCATCTTTATAGTTTGCCTAGACAATACGCTTAATGTATTAAACGTGTCATCATAGTAAAAGTGAATATGGAAATAAGCGGTAAATGTGAAACAGTTAAAGTAAACACGAATAATGTTTGTATGTGTTATTCCAGTTTATCAATTCCAACACATCAATCGCGGTTTCGCTGTGACAGTTGGACGAAACGAAAACGCTAACACAAAACACGCACGCAAACGCAAAAGTTTACGTTCAGTGAACAGGAAATGAAGCTTATGTGACTCACTAATAATAATAAGATCGTGCCTGTTACATTTTCATCACGAAACCGTCATATGTGGCCGTACCCTAAGCAGTAATGCATTTCTGACGAGCGACAGAGTCCTCGAGAATAAGCAATAATATCATGTAGAAAGAAATACATCCGTTGGAAACACGACTTTAACCGGCTCCGCCGTTTTGACGCTCCTTAAAATTTATAGCATTTTCAGGGTAAATAAATTGAAATATCTACCTTGAATTTTATAACGCTTTAATGGTAAAAGAAATTGAAATTTAGAACGTTATAAGGGTTAAATAAATTATTATACCTTAGATTTTATAACGTTATAAAGGAAAATAAATCGAAATTACATCACTGTCATCAGCTTTTCTGTCGTTATAAGAAGTTTGACACGTTTTGAGAATTCCTTACACCAGTACGGCATTGTGTACTAATTCAGACAATTGAACCTGAAACTTCTTTAGTCAAACATCTTAAACCAAGTTGTCCTTAAGAGGATTATTTTAGAATTATATGCTACGTATTACTACTAAATTATTGAGACTTCAAACGCGTGCATTTTTGGTCGTTCCTTTCTCCCTCACTGTTATTGCAATGATTCGAACCCTGGAGCCAAGAATACAAGGTCGGCAGACAAACCGCCAGAACTTCTCTGCTATTGTACAATCCGAATAATATATACTAGTAATTTATTATAATATAGGATGTCCTTGAAAGGTACACAATTTTAATATGCAATTAAATACGTTTAATCACCTATAAATACTATGGCTTAGGCTTGATTAAAAATAATGATTAGTGTTTATAAACATACATACATCACGCCAGGTTCCTAACGGGGTAGGCAGAGAGAATCGAGGGCAAAATATAAGCTCTTACAAACCTGACGTGCTTCGTTTAGGTTCATCACTCTTTTCATGCATACATGCCTGTTCCGGAGGCTCTTGACTACCACATCAGCCAGTTCTTGACTTATTTAGCTAGTTTCGAGATAGAAGAGTCTTGGTCACCCTCGGCACATGGGTCCATTAAGTATTGGTATTTATGTATGACTTATATACATATATGGTATATAAACTTCGTGGCTGACCCGTATTTAATTTCAATTATATATGTCCATAAAACCTTTCCATTAATAGAACCTTTCGCTTTACCGCCAACGTGTCCAGACACCCGGACACGTGTGTCTAAAGTTAGCGATCTATCAATAAAGCCTTCCGACCGAAATCACTTACCCTGTAATGTTCGATCCGACGTGCAAACTAAAATGGATCCAAGCTATAAATAGATAATGACTGTTTTTCCATATCAACACATTGTAATGGCATAATTATGTAAACACACGATCGCTGGTAAAGATATCACTATGTTTTCAACGTTATCGGCTCGAATCTTACATATTTATTACAAATTGTAACCGTTGTAACGAAAAACGCTACTGAATTCCCCGTTAAAATTTCATTGAAACAGATTTTAATTGTTAATTCAGTGCATTATACTGTCCAACTTGTTATTTAATTTGATACAGATAAGATAAAATAATGTTTGTGGCACACCGATAGAAATGCTAACTGTAAAAACTATAATACATATGTGGACACAAAAATAACGAACAATTGCTCATTTTTGCAATACGGCCGCCAATATACCCCCAACTTTACTCGTGTGATCCATGTTAGAATTTGATACAGAGCGTTAGTGATAAAATTGTTATAATTAACACAATCTATGGGTAAACATGTAAATTTAAGATAGCTGAAGCCTACCAACCACCACAAAGCTAACGTGGTAGACTACACAATCCCTTGTATCCCGAGATAAGATCCATTCAATACCCAACATCAAACAGTAGAACAATACTTGATTAATAAACATGAGTGTAAAGTTATATTGTAATGTCAATTAAAGTATTACAGTGCTTGGAAATCAAATATTTACTAGCTTATTTTTACTAGGTATATACAGCCAAACAAATGCCTACGACAAATGCTGTAGTATGCTATAGTATGGACTTCATTGTCGTCAACAATAAGTCGTTTAAGCCTATGATATTGTATCACAGGGTCCTATGAATAGAACGACATAGTACGAGAAAACGTACTGTCAGATCAGTTCTACAGATGATAGCAAAACTGCCTTTAATATTATGTTTACCCCTGATATACAATAATCATATACTCGGAGACAAAGTATAAATAAAATAAAATGAATAAAAACAAAGATATCCATATTGACACTACGTAAAACAATGTGTAAAGGTACTTAAAAGTCATGTTCGTGCTGACTAGTTATCAATAAGCACTATCTAACTGATGGCTTATTAACATCACAATTACACTATCACCCAATAATTCACATTCTCACAGTACCTATTGGGAATTGTCGGGCGTCCATTGACGGCGGGGGCTATTTGTGATTAACTCCAGCTGGTTTGCTGGTAAAACAAATAAAATATATTGAACTGAAGATCTCTTGAAACGTACAAACTACATGATCATTCGCCTTTGCATTATCATATACATAAATATAACTTGAACCGTTCATTAAACAAAGGGCTCTTCGCGAATCGTGCTTGTACAAATATAACAGACCAATTCCTCTCGAATATCAATGAGGATACGTATTGGAAGACCGTTACTCGGATCGTTAATGGTAACAAAAAGAAAACGGGGTCGACACTTAATTAGGTTTTCAATGAAAAATATTTAGTTCGTTCATTAAAGTGATGTAGAGTGATAGACGTGGGTATGTTTTGAACTGATTCATTGATTCATCTTAGATGATTATTTTCTTACGTTCACTTGTTTATCCATTTCTTAGATTATTATTATCATAGTCACGTATTAGCAGATAATTAATGAAGTTAGATTTTATTAGAACAGAGGTCACAAAAATTCAAATAACAATATTGCCTTAAGAAAAAATGTTTTAGTGAATTTGAACTGTCTATATCAAGTTCTATTTATTAGATATTATATTTACATAGCTTCATCCTAAATCACTTGATAAATTATAGAACTCACAATTGAATGGTAGCAACTACTCGGCATTGAATTAATTAATTGTAAAATTTGCCGCCTCTAGAGAACTATTAAGTACAATTCAATTCTCGCTTTTAGACGGAAAACCGTGAAACTGCTAAAAGAAGATATTTATTGTTAGCATTAGCTCTGTAACTTTATTAGCAGTTCACACTAATATAAAAGAAATTGCGAGAATGTCTCTTTAATATGACTTACATTGTTACGCATAGCAGAATTAACTACTTCAAGTAAGAGTATATAAAAACATCTCATATTCGCACTGTGGCATAATTTTTATCGTTAAGGCAAAAATTACGAGTATTTTGTAGTGACGACCATGCATCGAAGTAGGCATTGGACGACCTATCACTAGATGGAGTTCTTTGCTGGTCATAGGCAAGAAGCCATAAATACCATATTACATTTAACGGATCTTTAGAACACTCTTTAAGATTTTAAAAATAATAACTCCTTTCGGGGGTTTATTTATAAGGAAAGTGATAAAAATATGTGTCGAGTTCTTGGATACAACAGTATATGTTAACAGAAAATTATTTTGACGCAAACTCTAACCGGAAATACACAGACGGAGTTCCATTTTCATATATTTTACGGTCTTAAAAGTATTTCACTCTGACATAAATAATTAATTATTTACTACAAAAAAAGCAGTATATATATACAAGTGCTTCAAATGTCGAACGAAAATCTGAAGAGTAAAGATGTAAAAGGAAAATGATAGGTATCTAAAATCTCTACAATCTGTAGAGACACCTAATGAATAATACATGTACTGGTAAGTGGAGAACATTTTTTCTACGTTGTTAATAGTCGAAGTAATGCTTTAGGAACATTTTTAGACAACACGAGGAACAATCATTAGGGCCTATCCACATCAAGAGGAATGTAGGCACTTTTACCACAATTCAATATTTTAAATGAGCTTCTTTCAAATGTTTCCCGAGCACCGTTTAGACCGGTACCTTGATAACAACAACGCCGTCATCAATCAATTAATGTAATAGTGTTAGACGCGGGAAGTTTAATAAAAAGACACAAAGATAATGACAAATAATTTAAAAAGCTTCTTAAAAAGTAAATTTAAGTCTACAAGAACGATATTTGATGTCTACATTATTCAGCGAAGCATATCTTTATGCTGGTGATAAAGAAACCTAACTATGACTCAATTAGAAAAATAGAAATGAAACAAAAGCGAGTTCCAACTTCAAGGTTATGAAAAATTGCCGTTAATAATTCAATATTATTACTTTTCACTGATAGAAATCAGATAGACACGTTAAAACTCTTTACAGCGCAATATCAGAAGAATGGAGAGAAATACGCTTATTTTTTGTGTCGAGTTCACTCGCGGGATATTTTGCCTTAAACGCTTGCCAGTTACAAATTTCTGCTTGACATTTAGCTTCTTAAACTTCTGTCTGCACGCGTTTCCAACTAAACCGATTTGAAAGATTCCAACGTTGTTAAGAAGCTTTTCCCCGGGAACTGCGAGACAGCTCTACGCCGCGGGCGATTCTTAGCCCGAGATGTGATTCCGAACGAAACTTCAAAGAGAATAAAAGTGACCGAAGTTTATTTTGTAATTCCTTCATTGTCTTGAAAGTTTCGTGTAGATTGTGACTTTTTCCCGTCCATTTATTATGATGTCTACGAAAAACAAAAAAGGAAAACTTGAACACTTGTAAATAATACATAAATAATGAAGCTTTGCACTTACAACCTCATGTTTATTATAGGAAACTGAAATACACAACCAAAATTACTAATTTCCTCATTCTGATATCTAACTATCCAAAAATCACTAAGGGCGCTCTACGCGGTATAACGGCGTGATAAGTACTATGTCAAAATAATGTCACAATACATACATAGATACTTCAAAACCCTCACATTGACTTAGCCGAAGTTATTCTCTGGTATCTATAAATTATACGTCTAACTCCGCCTCCTGTCTCCCCTGATCTTCTCTCTTACCCCAATGTTACTTTTATAAGGGCAACCTCTCACAGCATCATAATTTCACAACACCACGATTCCATTGATAGATATACTGTATTCCTATTATTGTTTACTAACTCCAATTTTCAAGTACTAGACATTGGCCACTTGTGACTGCTGCTTATTCGTTTCATGCCTTTTCATATAAAAAACATTTGCACTCGTTTCATTAATTCCAAGAAGTCATATATCACAACCTAATACAGAAATGACAAAAATTGAAGCATCTAAAACATTGTCTGCGGTGTGATTGCTCAATTGTAATATAAATGTCAGTGAGCAGAATGTGCGCTGGTGTTAAGTAAAATTACTACCAGGGCGAATAGCAATGCCGGTATTGTCAACTTTATAGTGACAATCGTGGCCAAATGACATAGTTGCCCTACATGCAACCATTAGTTGTCATAACCGTATTTGCACAGTGATTTTCTACATATTTTATCTATCTCTTGGTTTTAATACTAGATTGGAAAACTGCTGTATTGTATGCTAGTTATTATGTTATATAACTTTTTTGTATCCCCACCACAGTTAAACCAATGTAGAGCATTTATTTTTGAAATAAGTCGTTGGCCTAACGGTTAGTGGCTCTTGACTTCTGAGTTGCCCGAGTTCGGGGTTCGATTTCCTTATTCATATAAAAAAAAATTATATACATGTATGGATATCTGATCAGCTATCCAGATACCAAAGTCAAAACTCTATGTAGCTTACAACCACATGGCCGTGTGTGGACATGTCCCAATATAGTATTATTAGTAAGTAATATGACTCAACTACTATCTTATATGTATGCCTACCTAATGCTACGCTATGAACGCCTCCCCCACTAATAACAATTTCTGCTATATGTGTCAATAAGTGCAAAGGTTTATTTGCCAAGAGTTCCACTAACACAGCTAGATTCTAATTTACCCCAGATTTGGACTCATATCACCGATGCGGGTCAAGTTATATCTTCAATCGTATCGAAAAGTATATTAGAGCGATATCTTTGCCGATACGCAATAACTGGGATATTCGGTGGAGTATTTCAATAAGGCCCACTCAGGTTGTGAATATTGAAAATTGGTTTTCGCGTGTGTGTAACTGTTCTGAAATTGAAATACTTTAAAAACACACAGTCATACGCAAATATGAGTGTCGATTATCAATTTCATATTTGTATATTGGTTATGTTTGAATGTTTGTGGGATCCGTGTTATTTTAATATGATATCATAAGCGCTATCTAAAGTTATCGACATTGGGTGTGACCGATCAGATGTTGTTAGCGAGTAATATTCAATACTTTATTGTTGCTTGATGTTATGAAGTATATTTCGAGACTTATCTTTTCCTCCGGGTCATCGAGATTTCAGTAGATCACTGAACAACGGAATGAAGTTAATTTCAGGCTTAATACACTTGTGCATGAAACCCATTTCCAATACTGAGCTGTAAAATTGGTTGCACTTTGACTGTTGGAATACTATCCCGTGCTCCTAGCTAACAAATCCGAATGAAAGTAGTGAAGCAATATTCCAGTATTGGGGTATCACTTATAAATAGCGACCGTAATAAACTCGTACTTCACACATATGTATTTACATATATGTATGCACATACATATGTATGTATGTGGGTCCTATTGTTATTATGTAAGCACACCTGCACATATCCCTTTCTTTAAGTCAAAGATTTTAAGTCATATTTTATAACTTGAGGCCATATTATATATTATTTAAGTCATATTTAATTTTTATTCCATTAAGTCATATTTCAATACGCAACCGGGCTAGAGTTGCTAGTATTCCATACAGAATGAATCAATAATAATATTAATTTACAAATAAGAGTATATATATATTGAATAAATTTTAAAGCTAACAGTGGCCTTTTGTGACGTCCCACACAGCATATAGGTTTTGTTTGAATACTATATTCTAAAAAATTGATTCCACCTATCGAAACTAGATCCTAAGTGAACAGCAATACCTGACCTGGTAAATGAATACCTGAAAGCTACTGTACTATCTGGAAGTGGACAGACGGAGCTACCTCGGCTGATCTTGGGTGAGAAAAGCTGGTGATAGCTACGACAAGACCCTACTAAGTTGAGAGTTTTTCATCGAACTCTATGTCTTTGATGAGTGTACCTAATTTTGTGATTAGGATAATTTTGTAGCAAATAATAGTATAATGAATGCAACCGAGATTGTAATAAAATAAAATAAAAAAGGCGAGCTCTGTTTCGTCAGATTTCGTAAGAGACATCAATGCAATCCGGTAATAGATTAATTAAGACACAAATTAACATTTAATAAATATCACAGCAGTTATATATAAAATATTCGATTTATCCGATTTGCGTTCTAATTTCAAGTAATAAAGAATTTATTTTTGTCACAAATACTTCCATTACGTATTTTAAAAGCTTAGTTAGATGTTGCTTCGAAGTAAAAAAATATGTATATATAAATAACATGCATGTGCCCGAACTCAGATGCAGTACACTCTTTTAAGATCTATCATCCAATTTAATCAATCTATTGATATCTGACCGTACAGATGCTCAGACCGGTCACCACGTTCGTCAAAAAAAGTTATTCAATATAAAAAATAGATAAATCTTATTCGTATAAAAAAAATCACTTTACATCAAAACGATTTCTCTCTCTAAACAGAAAATACGCTACGTCAAAAACAAATTCCCTACGTTGAGAATAAATGGAATATTCACTATCGAATTTGGATACATTAATTCAAACTTTTTGACTCACAATTTTTATAAGAGCCTCTGGGGAAATATTGCGCAGTCCGTAACGGTTGTTATCGTTAGCTAATAAACGTTAAGGTTAATAGATTTTAAAAGCATCCACGGACGAGTTGACTACTAACTCTTATCTCTGCTAAGCCGTAATACCCCGCAGTGAGACGTAAAATTAAAAACAGCACTCCAGTCAACTTCCGAGAGGAATATACTCCAAATCGCAGGTAAAAGAGTAAAAAAAACTCTTAAGTTTTAACTTAAAATACACTATGGAACCTACATCTCTACATGCTCATGGCAACATTGCTGCTATAGGATAGGATGTCACAAATACATATTGATACATAAGCTCTGATTTTAATTTCGTATATAGTCCGATTTAAGTATGTATATTTGAATGTATTTGTTAAATATAAATTTCTGCTGGCTAGGGTAGTCCTGCTAGAGATGCAATTAATCATAAATAATCTATATACACCAATATTTTGATAAACTTAAAATGTGTCCCCATAGTTAGACGAGACAGTCACGTTAAATACATATATGATCGGCTTAATTTCACCCAGACCATGCGAATTCATGTAAGCTTAAAAATTCTAGTGAAGTTATTTTTTGTAGCAATTTTTTTTCGTAGTACTTTGTAGTATGTATTTTCTTAAATTTGCTTGTGACTACTAAATCTAACTTTTAAAGGCTGTTATCAGTAGTATCAAGCTTAATTTAATAGGGAAATATGCATATTTTACGGACATATGAAATCAAAACCAAAATAGCGTTGATTACAGTCGCGTCGTACCAACTCGAGCACAGCGGTTGCGAATCATAAAAAAGCAGTAAGGCTTTAGTCAGGCAGCCTTAAGCCAGTCAGGCTTTAGTAGGAAGATAGGTAAAGTAGTAAGCGTAGGAAAATTTATAACAATGTTGAATAATATAGACACATAACATGATTTCCTTTTTATAAATATATTTTGTAGTTGCAGATATTATATGAAAAATATTTATTTACTTACTTTATTATGTTAAAAATTTATGTATTTACAGTATTGATTATAAACATATTAAAAATATATATATTCCACATTCTATATAATCATTTGAAAACTTACATAAATGAACATGAAGAATGGAATTTAAGATTTTTTTTATTAATGACAGATTAACAGGACTAAATATTAACAGGAACTAAAAGAACCTACATTTTTAATAAGTACTTTAAGTTCCGTATTTTATAAACGCTATAATAATGTACATAGAGTTAGTCTTAGTTTGAAGAAAGTCCAAAAGCACTACTGAACATAGTATTATGACATAAGACATTCCAACTTAGTTCTGTGTAAAGAATTTTAAACTTTATCATCTTACTGACTCTTTATGATCATGTTAAACAAAAAAAGTTATATTTTTTAAATAAATAGTTAAAAAGATTGTGTATATCTACATTATGTTTATAAAATTTTAAAGAATAATATTCATTATATACACATAGTACCACATAGAGTCACCGTAGTGAAAGTCATATAACAGAATGATACTGCACCTGAGAGAACTTAAAAAACCCGAGCCAAAGAATAAAAAGTTACCGTCGAGAAATACAGGTCCCAAATTAAAAATACACAACTAACCTGCAAAATGGAAAGGTCATCGCTTGTTGTTTCTGCAAATTGGACAACGGTTTGCGAGCAACATTGTTATTAAAACTTATAACACACTTACACTTCATAAAAATACACATGAAAGTGACAATACTTTGTATCATACACAAAGTCACTAACACTTATTTCCAACTTCGATTTCCCGAATACGATCGTAGACTGGTGTAGAACGTAATGTAGCAACTGTACTCGGTAGCGTTCGTAGCGGCCGGCGTAGCGCGACTGACTGCTACGCCGGACTACAGACGGCGCAAGTCCAAACTTAAGATCGGGTATGGAACTTAATCTTGTAAATTGCACGGAAAACTTTAAGGAAACATTTCACAAGAATTAATATATGATTTCATTTTATGATTGATATAATGTAATATTTAGGTTGGGTTTTGTAAAAATTGCTTGAATGTTGAATGTTTTCAACACCACTTTTATTGGCAATTACTCACAAAATATGGATGATATGGTCGTTGTGAACAAAAATACACACTTGTTTAGGACGTAAAATTCAGCACTCAGTTACGTTTGGGGAATGTTTTCAAAAATTATTCAATAAATCGCCTACAACTAAAATGGACATACTATTTTGTATCACACTCTGAGGGTTATAACGTTATAAGTTTATAACATTTTTTACATATATTGTAACTTTGAAAAAGTCGTAAGCCCTCGTCGGGTGAAAGGTTCATTTAATTCATTAGGCAAGTATCAGTAAATAATAATCCCTCCATAAATAAAGCAAAGTCCAGTAATACTAAGAATTCGTAGTTATTTTAGGACATAATAAGAAATACTCAAAATATCTCAGTAGCCGAACAGCCATTATTCTACTAACGAGGAGTACTTTACAAGCTCAGACGTTTATATCAGAATGTTAAGACCCACTAAAAGGTGTCTAAGGCTTTCCGTTATATTATATACTTTCTGAAATCATAACGCGCAAATCATAAATATACCCGTAATTAGGTATTCTCTTCGCCTTCCGTGCGTTTCACTATTATATAGGATCCTTGTATCTCCTATCAGAATGAGAACTTTTAAAGCCATTGTGTTAAAGGATAGCCAAGTGCGTAAATTTCAAACGCTTTAGAGAAAATTCTTTAGGATTTCAAGGTTGTTTCATAATATTGGTTTTACTGTTATAACGATGAATATTTTATTTACTAAAAAACCTGGCATATTTGGTGAAACGAGGTACTTACTAGGGATTCGAATTATAGACCGTTGGATTGCAATGTAGAAATCTAAAAGTATATCTAAAAATATTCAAATATCTGACAACATTACTAAAAATTTTCGAAATTGTATTATAAAGAAGAAATTGGTACTGTTAAATTTGAAAAAATAGATTGTGTAAAATTAAATATTCCATTTTGTACTCGGTTGGCTTGGAGCCGGTATAGTATACTTTTAAGGACATTCGTTTTCAAGTTTGAAAAGCACTAATTATAATGACGAAAAAAGATTGTCAAAATTCGCGCTCATTAAAATTCTCTATAACCTTCTCTGAGGCATGTATAGTCTGCTTAACAGCAAGTGGGCAGGGTAGCATAACTATAACCATTTTAACTTCTCATTCTGAGATGCCATGCGTGTTTAACAGAAGAACTGCGAAATAGCTGATGATGTTTATATTCAGTTTGTTATATCTAAGCTTAAGGCATAGTAAATACAATATCACTCTAATCACTAATCCATTTTCGACCAAACGGTGCCCAAGGTAACGTCTGAAATCAGTATGGATTCGAAGGATTATTATAGGAAATCGTTGGCACTCCTTTGTCGTTATACTGTCCCTATTAACATTCATTTTAATTTTCTATAGGTAGAGATGAAAAACTTTGGGCTTTTAATTAACCTGTTAACTCTCAGACATAAGGAGTAAAAGTCTTGATTCTAAGATTTACAACGACTGTTACCCGAAAGTCCCTGTCTGTATATTCAAATATTTTTCTAGAAAACTAATTTGCGTTAAGGTTTCTAACGTGAAAGTTTTCACAAGAAGCCAAAGCTTACAAAAGCGTCCGATCTTAATTGTTTTACTTTTCCCTGTTTGCCAAGTTTTTCCTCTGATTACGACATTCGCGTACCAATTTAGAAAATACATATCACGTAAAATATTTAAAAAGTTATGTTACGAAAACAATTATATATATAATTATAAAAAACTAAAATGAATTAAATAAACATAGATTAAAATAAAATAAATTTAAATAAATGGTCTCAATGCATATTCCCACGCCTGTTAAAGATTATATCAAAGTCGTTCTGGTAACGTGACTGATGGAAATAAGAAATAGAATTTGCGTAAAAGCCTTCGACGAGGTTATTCGGTAATGATGACATCCGTAACGCAGCACTTCACATGCATTATTTCAGCCCTTATATTGCAAATGTGTTAATGATTAATTTTCTTTTTAATGATTACATTTTGAAACGGAAAAACAGATGATTTTTACGTTTTTAGATTTTATTGACGATTTTCTGCTGGTAGTCTTGGGTTTGAAAATTTTGATAGGTCTACAATGCATTGAGCAATTGATGAATTGCTAATTGAATTTGTTATACTCGTATATTTAAAAACAATTGAGCCTCAAAAGCCTCCGAAACCGGCGTGTGTGTATGAAGAGACTGATGAATGTAGACGAAACACGTCAGGTTTGCAAGGACAGAGA
>DVPR01000717.1:0-12708 GCA_018239345.1 Oxynetra stangelandi | reverse complement strand
GAGACTGATGAATGTAGACGAAGCACGTCAGGTTTGCAAGGACAGAGATGTTTGGATGTTATTCATTTATTTATTTTATTTCATAATAACAATAATTTCAGATTCGGCCAAGAGACGGTGCAGGACATTGTGAGTCGAACGCAGGACGTGTTCCAGACTCTCAAAGCGATCCAGCCGCCCAACGGCACCCAGCACGGTGAGAACGCCAGCAATGACAAGAAGGCGAAAATGCAGGAACAGCTGCGTACCATTCGATTGTTATTTAAACGTCTCAGGCTCATTTACGAGAAATGCAATGAGACTTGTCAGGTATGTAAAAGCTGTATCGATATGCAGTATGCAATTTGTTGAATTTACAGATGAAAGATGTGTATTTTTTACACGCTTTTTGTAACTTCGTATATATGTATGTAACGGAAACCTTTAACGCGATTTTGAGCGACTTTGAAATGTTAGATCAATTTGGTTTTTTGCATACCGATGACAATGCAATAATATGAAAGAAAAATCTAACCAAAAATAAAAATAAATAATAGTTGAAATTGTAAAAAATTTGGATAAATTTGTATTAAGAATAGTGTAAATAGTAAAATGTATTGCAGTGTAAAAATAAGCGTCTGGTAATTGGCGTTAATAGATCACTTAAAAGCATAGATCACCTAATTTAAATTTATTTATTATTTTTTAGTTACATTTCTCATAAAAGTGTATTTTTTAGTTATTTTAACTATTATTTATTTTGTTATGTGCTGTCTATGCAGTCTAGTGAAAAAATACGAGGGCATAAATTGTATGGAAATGTCATTAAATCGTTTACTAAATTAATAATTACTGTATTCATTATGTTTTCCTCGTCATTAATAGTCACTGTGGTCGTAGAAATATTTGCTCCGTCTCATACATAAATGTCCATTGCATCGATCGGATATTAAAACAAGTTCTAAAGATTCTTCTGTGAATGTTGTATCTATGTTGCATATGTAATTTATTCTTTAATTTTAACAATATTTTAAAATTTGTATGATTCAATATATAAATTCATTTTTAAAATTTAATAGGATAACATGCAATTTGACTGGCCCGTTGGTGTAGTGGTTGGTGAACCAGACTACTGAGCTGGGGTTGTGGGTTCGGTTCCCACCGATGACAAATATTGTGAAATGTGCATTTGTTCTATCTGGGTGTAAATAAATATCTAAATAAACATATTTATATATATGTAGTTTATCAGCCTTTTGGTTTCTATAACACAGGCACTGCTTAGTTGCATACTTTGGGATCAGATGGCCGTATGTGAAGAGGTCCAAAGATATTATTATTATTAATTCAATAAAGGTTTATGAAATATGTATATAATTGCTATCGAATACTAGATGTTAATTATTTTTTACCCCCCAGGGAATGGAATATACTCATATGGAAAGTCTGATACCTCTAAAGGACGAGGCCGACAACAAGACAGTGGATGAGAGACGTAACACCGAGTCCTATAGATTGGCTTTAGAAGAGAATCGGGACCTCACTGAACAGGTAATTGTTAGAGGAAAATTATCACATTATTTCAATTAAGCTTTATGTCACTCTATGCTGGAAAGGCATTAAGATATCCCGTGCAACATATTGTTATGGTGTAGCCAACATTGTTGATTTTGAAAGTTAAGATGTGCAGGTTTCCTCACAATGTTTTCCTTCACCGTTACAGCAAGTGATATTTAATGTTAAAACGCACATTGTAAAGAAGTGCGCGCCAGGATTTGAACCCGGAACTCCCCAGTGTTAGAGCTGAATTCTTAACCACTAGGCTATCACTGCTTTTGCTACACTTAGCTAGTGGCAATATACAACATAATCATTGTCTTATATTGGTATAGATATTTTTGTTCTGAGCTTTATCGGGGCAGTATAGTTTAACAATGTTAGTCTATATCACTTTCCTCTGCGTAGCTGAGACTATTAAATGTTTAATAAATTCAGAGAAAATTATTTTAAATTCTGTTGCATACTGACTTATCTATCACATCTCATCTGTCATTAGGCTCTCTACTGGAAGGTTGCCTGGTAGACATTGCTAGTCACCGATAAGGTCACCATTTGTGCATATTTGTATACAGATTTTTTAATTTGTTTTTGTTTATTCATGTTTTGGTGTACTCTAAGGAATATGTATATTGTTATTGAAAATTATGACGGGTATTAAAGTAAATATAATGTATGTGTTTACGTGTTCATTTTTTTATCTAAACATAATGATTGGCTCGTCATATTAAGTACACGCTTTTTCATCAGGCTTAGATATACTACTTTATTGAATAGTTTTATTTATGTTGCAGGTAGTATTAAAAAACAAGCAGCTGAAAGAAGTGATAACAAATTTAAGGACAATTATTTGGGAGATAAATGTTATGTTAACAATGCGGAAATCTTAGGTTAATTTATAGATAAGTTTATTATTTATAAATATAGTTCCGGTACAGTTGTTTCGTGTAAAAAACAAATGTAATATAAAATGTTTAACTTTTTTCTTTTCTTTTTTGTAACCCAGGGCTGTAACCCTTCACCTAGATACTGAATTAATATCATATTAGAATGTAACATTTGTAATGACCTCCTAAGCTCAGTGTTTTCATATTGTATCTGGATCTAATTACATATTTTTATTTAAGATTACTTCAATGCACTCCACTTCTTATAATGATTTAGATAATCGAAAACCTCCAAGTATTTTATTTACTCGGTGCTTTATGTGAATGCTGTTGTATGTTCCCCGCTTCGCGCTGTTGTATTTGTGGATTAAGAAATGTCTAACGCTGAACTAAATTTGTAGAATTTTTTTTCGAAACGCGTAAGGTAGGGTCACAATTTTTATAATTTTCTATTTGTAATATCGTATTGTAATATCTAGTCCTGGTCCAGGCTTAACATAGTCCTCCTTTAAACGGCTCCATTTCAATCAGGGTGCCAAGTCTGAGCGTTTTAAAATTTGTTTACTTCGTCGCATTAACGTTAACTAAGAGTTGTGTTAAAATGAAAACAGCGACATCTGGTGACAATAGTAAAAACGTTTAAAACAGCCAATCAGGTGCGCTAACGCCCTCATTATCCAGATGGAATCGTTCGCTTTCAAAATCGTAAAAAAATTGCACTCGGTACATACTTTATATGGACAACCGATCTGAGGAAATTAGCAGTAGAATGGCGCCCATTAGGGGATGCCTGTATTATATGTTTCCTATTGTTTTTTGTAAGTAATAAATGTTATATTATTTAATTGTGTTTCATTTCTGTACATTTATTTTTAGGGCATTTTACGGGAATCATTTTAGTACCTAAATTTTCACAGATTTCCATATCTAAATTGTTTTGGCTAATTATATGACAAAAATACTGCAAACGTTTCTACAACTCTCTTTTTCGATTAGATTTATTATGCCACCCATACGATTGTTACAAGTCTGTAATGCATGTCTAGGTAAAAGAAGTTACTAATTAAATGTTAAAGAACATGAACTCAAATAAACCACAATGAGCATGAATTTCAATCGTTTTTATTTTATTCTATAAATACATTATTATTACTATTATTTAAATATCAAATTGAGCAATAAATAATTAATGTCAAAGCTTAATAAAAATGGCAAGCATTAGACAGTTTCAGCAAACTTTTATTAATATTACTTCCCTACGAATCTCTTTCGGTAGTAACCGTATATGAGTTACATAATACGAAGTAGTCTATACAATAAAATACATCTATAGATATTCGAACAAATGAATAACGATGTTCAATCACTGGTTGATATTATTATTCTTAAAATTAAAATTAAATTAGGCATAAACATTGTTTTTTTTCTAGAAAACCATACAACTTTGTATAAAAGCATTGAATTTTTTTATTATTATTACGTATCCTTAATGATCAAGTCGAATACCGATCAACGAGCGATCTATCTGAGTTCTTCGGGCTTTATTTCCGAGCTTGCTTTCTCAGACCTCTCTAAAAGATTCTCGTTAGGGTGTTTGTCGATGATTGACTCCAAAGCCTCGGGGACTATATCGGGTTGGGACTGGTCGGCCTGCTCAGGTAGATCTGGTGTATCTTGAGCCGCTTCCAGATGTTTTCCAGCGCTGCGGCCAGCTGGTAGCGCGTGGAATGCTTCCGCTAATTCGGGATTGATTTCTTCGAGTGGCGTGTCTCCGTTACGGATGTAGACTGGCACGTAGCCAGGAACCTCTGGCAAGTACTGCCATCTAGGGCGCGCCTCTGTAAAAGACGTTTGTCATTGATATAAAATTCACGTTATAATTTTAATATTTGACAATGTTAGTAAAATGTATATTATACGTATAATATATAATTTTATGCATATCATATAGCTATGTAATGTTTATTTAACCAATTGTGCGTAATATATTAGGAATTTATTGCGTTTTATTTGTATATATATTTATAAAATAAACAATATATATCACACAGGGGGCGAAGTTCAAAAGTGTTTGTCCGAAAATAAATCGCTATTGACTGGTCAGTTACGAATTGCGAACGCACGAACCGCCACAAATCGTGATTAGTTATTACTACTTTGTTAGATAAAACAATAGGTATTTGATCCCGGAGGTCACGATTGGATGATAGGCGGGATGCTGCACGTTTTCGCTGCATGCACCGTGCATAGTATATTCGCTAATAGACAGCTTTAATAGGGTTGTCGTGGTCTTTAGATATATATTAAATTTAAAAAATATATATTTCGTTAATTTTACCAAAAGCTAAATGTACTAAAACGCATATACAGTGGCAGATGATGGAAAATTATATTCGTCACTTTAGCAAATATTCGTGAAGTAAAGCGTAAAAATACGCCTTCTTTCTTTACCCGATTGCATCTAGATTTCCGTCTCATGATAACTTAACATTTAGATGCAAACAATATACCTACGATTTATTATTCATATTTCTCTCGCCATCACTCGAGACGGTCAGTCCCTGTTGACTATTAAGCTTCTTGTCTACCAAGAAGTTTATAATAACAATATATAAAAGCTTAGGATTTCCTAGTATGCATATTAACTTCAATTCTATTTCAATACTTCGTAAAGTTATATTTATGAAGTTTAATAATACATTCACAGCCACTCAAATGAGGTAGACTTTAATTATTGCACTGCTGGCAGAATAGGCTGGTGTGCAGTCATTATTTACAACAAATATTTCATAATAAAGCTGTCTGTAGAATTTATGCTAACCTTGAATAGGTGTTTATCTGGCAATTGTAAGGATAGTCTATCCAATAGACGAACCTGTTCAAACCGCTTGCGCTTTCCTTGTTAGATTCGGTCGTTCAACTTGCGAATAGCCTATCTATTTGTGATAGCAAGCTGTGTTTCAAGTGTATTTATATGTATATGTCGATGGGCTAGTGTTGACGATGGATATATGCGATTCAAACTTATATAATGTTGGTACGTATTCAGTTTGCTTAGGTTAGCTTAGGTTATAATTGGATTTGTAGGTTTTAAAATAAATAAATAACCGACACGCCAGGTCCCTAGCGGCGTAAGCAGAGAGCACCGAGTGCTAAACATCTCTGTCCTTGCAAACCTAACGTGCTTCGTCTACATTCATCAGTCTCTTCATGAGTATCAATTTTTCTCTTTTATAGAAGTATTTATTCTATATATATATTTGTTAATTGCTTATAATCTCTCATTTCTATTCCTGTGTTTGTTCATTTGTACTTTAAACGTGTATCCAAAATTTGTCTCGTAGAGATCTATTGTTTTTTTCTCAAATGTGTATTGTTTTGTTTACGTCGGTTATACTGTAAAATACAGAATAATTGTATTGCGTACATTTTCTGTTATATTTTTATATATTAAATCGGCATTTGTATTGTTTACCCACTTTTATGTGTTTTTGCAAGTGAACGAATAGTAACATACATATTTTATTCTCAGCGATAATTATGCATATTTTTATTTATGATATGAGGAGCGACTAATAAATTACAAATCAGTTTTGGCTATAAAACCTGATGTAGTCGTAAATTTGGTGCATTGACCGACTCGACGTTCCGTTCATTTTCCGATGTCGCTCATAAACTCATTTATGGTTGCCTACATATAAAATGAGATGCACACTAGACCCAGCTGTAAATCAATAGTGCATTTCGTACACAGGATTCTGGTCCCTCCGCAAACCGGGTGTGTATTATATTTGCTTGTACGTTTTGTACAGGTCGAGATGATAGCAAATGGCTGTGTTGTATGATTTTAGAGGAGCGAGTGTGAGCGGCTTTCGTCTAACGGTCGGGCAGTCCAGCCGCTGCGAGGCTGATTTTTTGCTTCTCAAATTGCTAACTGTGAACGCGTCGGATTGCAAGCGCGTTTGAGTTCCGGTCGATTCATACATGGAATCGATTTTAAACCTACCATCAAAAAGAACTTACCTCACTTAGATGTGCATACTTTAGAAAGTAACGTGTTATGTGATACATTCGTACTATCTCTCGCTGGCTGCTCGGCGCGGCCTCGATATTTTTGAACAACAATAAATATTGCATTATTGTAATAATTGATTGTGACATTTTATGGGCCATGGTTAACATTTTATTAACCGTTATTGTGGTATCAAATTGAATGTTTAAGTTCAAGGTTTGCGTAGAAGCTCAAGAAAAATATTTTATAAAACACCAAATTAAAAGCTTCATCGATAATTTTAGGTTGGGCCTTTATGAGTGTGTTATGCAAATAAAACTTACTCTTAACATCGTAGTAAATATTTCCATAAAATTAAGAACTAAATTGGCATGTCAAAAAATATATGTGCATGCAGGTGCTGTGTTCTCGACTGTCTCCAACTAGCCATGGGGAAGGTACGAAATTATATCATCGAAGTCATTTACCTTTATACTGGACTAATATAGATTAAGGATTCATTCTATTAACACCAATAGCTAAATGAAAAACCTGGCACTAATAGTTCTATTGCACAGGGGAGCTTTCCCGTTTGCTAACTTTTTGACATAAAACAATAGGAGATGTAATTAAATGTTAATGATTGATATGTTGTCTTCTGGATCGGTCTCAACAATCATGTCAATTAATATCTTAGGTGGCATTGAGACAACTAGGTCACTTGGATCAAGTGTTAAGTAGAATAATTTATCTTATCTAATTGTATAAAACGTGCATCATTTAAACTTAGAAATACAAACCTAACGATGTAATATTTCAATGCTGATATCAATTTGGGTGTCCTCTTTTTAATTCTAAGTAATTTTATTTATGGATATCATTTCGAATTTTCTGGACATTATCATGAAATAACTATAGCTGAACATTTTTTCGCTATGTAACTTGGTATCACCCTGATCGTAACGCAACACTGCTAATCTTTATTACTTACATAAGACGCAAATCATATGAATGAATCTCAGATTAGTAGCTCCAATTTAGGATTTCTGGTGCCGAGAATATATGAATATGAATAAGGGAACAGACCAGACTTCAAATAATATATGACAGACCGGAATCACGAAACGGATCGCTGGTGTGGCTGTATGTCATGCGGCAGGCAGAAAATATTGTTTATACATTCACATACTCGTATATAACTGTAATTGGGAAAGGTATTGACTAGTTTAATATCAATCAGTTATTACAAACTGTAGAACAGAGTTACACGAGGTCTACGGCATTTTGATAATTATTCATTATCGAGCTTTTTAACGTTTCTCTGTTTGGCTGACTGGTAGATTTTCATGTGTTGTTTCTTTTTCATAGTAAACGATTTTCCACTTTTACGTCGACTATAGAAAATTGCGAGTTTGATCGGTCGAGTACTTAAGGATACGGATTTTTGCCGATGAATCATAATAATTACTTCTCAAATATGAATAGTAACCATTAAGCGTTCCATCGGCAGGGATTCATAAAGATAGACCTCGGATAGGTCCGAGGTTGGGTTTCCTGATGAAACCATTCGTAGTTTAAGCCTGTTTACGTTTTACCTAATAATAATCATAATCAAGATTTGTATCATTTTGTCTGACGCTACTAGGATCTACGAAAGAAAAGTTTCAGCAACAGCTGCTTCACTTTGCCCCACAAACAACGGCATTACTTTGCAAATGGAGCTAACGTCATCTAAATCAGAGAGCGGTTTGATTGATTTCCATTTGCACCGGCAGCAGTAGATTCCGATTAGAATAAACCGAATGTTTGTCACATACTTTTAACATTTTTCTTAACTAAAGTTCAAGTAGGTACTTAGGACCGAATTAGACATAAAAAGATAGAAGTATCATTCTACATAAATACATGTAAGTACATAATATTTTATAGTAAGTTACAAACCAAACGAAGTAACTTGTTTAGTATCCGAAGAGTTAAATGAACTTTGGAGGGACTTTGGGAGAGCATTTTGTACGTAATAAGTTTATCAGTTTATATAAATGAGGACAGAATATGGCTCGTATTAAATTGAGAAAATATTATATGCTATACTGGATTGTTCTTTCTATGAGGGACTTCGTAAAATTAATATTACATGAGTGAAACGCAATTTACTTATAAGTAATACGATTTCATGTTAGCCTTTGCGTGATTTGGTTCGTATGAGGCACGGATTTATTCGTGGCATAAATATTATACATAATATGCTTGTATATTATAGCGTGGAGCATGTAACTGTTTATATTGGAATGGAAAAAGATGCCAAAGTAATCGCTGTATGTTATTATGGTTACCACAGCTCAACTCTGTATCGATTTTGATGAATTCCGTTATGTAGATAGCTTAAATTTTAGAGATGTAGGTATCGTTTATAAATAAAAATATAGTATTCTCGGTAGAGATTAGTTTTTTATACATACAAATATATTAATGTACGCATATAACAAATGTTCTTTTTGGTCAATATTCTTTTAAGGTTTAGTTTTTTTATTGAGATTACCTACACTTATATTATCGCTTCAGTGTCTCGAGTTACCACTTCGCGGTTAAATCGGTCAAGATCAGGTCCCATCGTAATGAGAAAGTCATTGTCCTGCCCAGTGGTGTGTAAACCTAAGCCGACGTGGAACAGGTTGGTCGTGTTTGTTTTTGCATTATTATAAAATTCCCATTTATTCCGTTGAATCAGAATGCTCGGGCACGCGCTTTCCATTGCTATATTCGTTAAACCAGCCAACTCTTATAGTGAACGAATTCAGTATTGGAATAAGTAGTGAGTAATTAAAGCATTTTGCTCGTTCAACGGATGTGAACTGAGTCAGATCAATTAGCTTTTTGTATCACTAGGTTTATTTCAAGATTCGAATAGGCTTCGGTCCGTTTGATAGCTCACCTTACTCAGAACGATGATATCATTTAAATATATCTATAATGAACATGATGTATATACTTATATATTACGTTAAACGTTTAAACGAAAATAGCTTCCTTATCAAGTTTAACTTGCTTTAATGTGTGCAAATACTCGAAGTCCTGTCAGAAGAACAAATTGTCATATATCTGTGCCTGATTATGTTATTGAGAATTCATTTTTTGTTATTATTAGAATTCTATACTTACTATATTTAGGTTTCTTTACAAATATAGACTGCGCCACAGTGCACAATAATGAACAGATAGTCAGTAAATATGCATTACAGGCACTAGTCTTATGAAGACATTTACTAGACCATATAATATGATATAACTCTCAAATGCTTATGAAAGTTACTATAGTGGTAATCATTACTTTCAATCAGTCATAGAAATCTACTTTAATGGTTTATCTACTTTTAATCAATATATCATTAGTAAATGAGTACATAACTGGATAGGTAACTAATTATAATGCTTAACCAATTTCGACATATTTAGTCCTAGTATAAAACTCTGTGAATCAAATAGTTTTTGCTAACATAAATATTAGAGATAACCGATTGAAGCATTTTTTATAAAAAAAAGAAACAACACCATTTTAATAAAACACGACGCGGAAAAGATATATCACGATTCTTAACCGATTTTGTCGTGAGTTACAAATCCAATTAGTAATCATTATACACGGTAATTAGCATTCAGCCTTTTGTTTAAGTATTTGCATCTTACTTATTGGCATATTAGGTTTTGTCTAATTTTTTTTTTCAATCTCAACACTCGTGTTTATTGGTATTGATAAAATAAAGAATTAAAAAAATTCTTTAATTTTCATTGATAAATAATCTGTAATTATTTAGATTTCTGGTTTATTAGGAGCCTAAGTGGGAAATGACTTAATCTGTTTTCTATTTGTCTTCGTTATTAAGGACAGTCTTTGTCATTATTAACAAATAAATGTTCAATGTTCGTATAAAATATTCAGATGTATATAAAAATAATATAATCATAGGATGGTTCTTAAGCCTATTATAAATATTTGCGAAAGCATCGAATATATCTCTTGAACTAAAAAACCTCATATAATTAGTAAGTCTTTAAGAGTTATTTCAAACGCAAAGAGATGTGTTTAACTTGTTTTATGCAAAGCATATGTGTGTTATGGTACGAATACGTAGATGATGTGCATTTTGATAAGCATTTATAAGCTGCAAAGGATTTTTGAATTGAACTTTGAAAACTTCGATACAGGTCGTTAATGACTTTTAATAAAAAAAAAAAACAATTTTTTTTTTCAACCTCACAAAAACACATTGGATATTAATTAAATAGTGTTATTTTATAAATTACGATAAAAAAAAACAACAACGGTGAAATATAAAAGTATTCTTACCGATGATCACCAAGCACACAGCACAAACTAGAATAAGTGATTTGTACATGATTAGTAATTTGTATTAAATTAGTTTATCAACGGAGCGCGGTACAATTCTGCGCTTGCGCGTGTCGGCTGCGAGTCGGCGAGTGATGCGCCCGCGCGAGGAACCGGATTAAAAACTTCGGGCCCTGGCGCTCGCAGCCGGTATATAATGTATATCAGTGAAACCACATGCAACCTTTCCTTCTGTTTCAGATAAATTTGCACTAGACAAACATATGATTCTTGTATGATTCGATAATTCTTTTTGTTGTCCTCAATAACTAAATACATTGGACCGTTTCGAAAGTGGCTGTAAATAGCCGTGATGCTCGTAAAAATGGAGACTCTAAGGGGTAAAACAAACGGGTGTTAATTAGCGAAATATTTTAAAGTTTGGAAATCGATATCTAATGTATGCCGTCATTTATTACATACCTACTACAGTCCGTTATTTATGCATTTTAAATACATCTGGGATTTGAAACAAACGAATAGTTATTATAGAAGAAATCGTTTCTTACCGTTACACGTAAACAAAAAGAGTTACGAATTCATGTCTGGCATAAAACTTGGTAAATATTTTGGACTTGGTTTATATAATTTATTTGTCTTTTCCACAATTTTTTACATATACGAACTTAGAAACACTGCAAGTTCAGGTATTAAAACTTATAAGCTGTGGCCAACGTTCGTCTATTTTACACCAACATACTCGTACCTGTTGAGGCCGCTTGCATTTTTGAGCTAAGCCGCTTTTTTTCATGATTTGTTTTATATACCTACTACTTATAAAAATATACATTGGAATAGGATGAAACGGAATTTAAAAAAAAACCAATTATAATAATAGTAAAAACATTGTTGTAAATTACTGTAAATACTCGTAAAAATAAAGCTTATCTAGAACTTTCCTTTGCACTTCGCGTTAGGCGCGCAAGTTCACTATACAAATGTACCTGCTATAAATATTTTGCCCTTTGTTTCATGAATATTAAAGAGCTTGTACTGAAAGCACTAGAAAGTTGCAAGTTGTTAAGTGTTCGTGAGGTATGAGCTTTCTACGTCTGTAACGTAAATTTATTGCCGCTTTCCGACCAACGTGGGGCCTTTAGCCATTTTTCCCCAAGAAGGCCAAGCAAGGTGGTATAAATCCATCTAATAGTGGATTTTCTTGGAAACTAAAACGTTGTTTTTGAATTACAATATTATATCCGGGACGGAGCGGTGGAGTAAAGCTTTTAGAATTAAACATTAAGGTAGGGCAAAAAAACTTTACAAAATGTTTCGTTTCATTTATTGATTCATTGCTGTTACTGTTGTTCATTGCTGTACATTTGCCTTTGATGCTAGCTTTTATTATGAGTTTTTAAAATAAATTTATCAATTTATTATTATTGATTAGAATTGTGAAGAGCAAAGTTTTGGCTTTTTAACTTTTATAAAACAATGTAAATAGTCTATGTGGATAAATGAGATGAGACCCTGGATCTAACGGCTCCCATAAATGGACTTAGGTGTGATGGTATCCCCGTTAATGAACTCCCTATTTTTAGCACTGCTTATAATATTTATTGCTTGTTTTATACGTCACGTTAAAGAAACTTGTAAGTTTATCTACAAAGTAGATATAAAATGGAATTTTTAAATTTTTTTTTAAATGTGTTAGGAAAATATGCAATAATAATAATATGGGACGTTTCCACACAAACAAAATATGCTTTTTAATGTGTTTAAATAAAAAAAATTATTTATCTTTTAATTGAAATATTAAGTTACACGTCACGTCAGTCGGTTGTTAACTGAAGAGTCCTGTGCTGTGTCCATGATGTGGTATTAAAAGAGTTCCAAGATCGGTATTTTATAAAAAGTAGACAACAAAATTAGCATCTTTCTACTAGTATAAGGTAATTGTTTAGGATGTT
>DVPR01000716.1:0-12710 GCA_018239345.1 Oxynetra stangelandi | reverse complement strand
GGTTTTAATATTACTTTTGTTTTTTTTTTATGAATTTTTCAAATTCGCAAAACTCCGAGGCCCACCCTTTACTTTTAATAAATTTGAATGAATAAACATACGACTTAGTAATGTTTTATTAGCATTGAAATATCAAAATTGTTTAAAAACAATCACTTCATTCAGTCTCCAAATAATGGTATAGCTAAAAATAATTTATTTTCGTACGAGGCAGTCACTACCTCAAATGATTAATGGGTGTTGTATCATCATGCAGAAATATCGTCTAGAGGATGTAGGCAAATAAAAATATTTAACCACTCTGATCTTAACGAGGAAGCTAGAAACATCTGCCGAAGCTTTAACTGGACAAATATTTTGCCAGTAGATAGTACGTGCATAATTGTCAACGTCGATACTATTTCAGGTGCCCAAGCGATAGCAATAGGTTCAAAACTAGTCGATAGAACCTTTAGATATAGCCTGGTAAGATATCATGGGACATATCGGTTTTTTGTATTCCTGATAATCATCATCCTCAAGAACCTTTTATGCCCATCGCTGGACATAAGCGTCCCTTTATGACCGCCATTGCACCCTGTCTTCGGCTCGTCCCATCCAGCATCTACATGCAGCTTTATGCCTGTTCCTATTAATAATATTAATACAAAAAATTCAGGAGCAGGGCAAAAAACAAAAATTCCAACTCAAGAGCTGGAGTTAAATTACACGACGCTTCCTTAAAACGCCTTTTTAAGGTTCGTAATTAAGAATTTCTCTTCGTTACCTTCGTCTAGTAAATCAGGAGACTTACAGCGTGAATTATGGGAGCGGCTACTTGTTTTGCCAACGAAACCTACCAAATTATACCAATTCTTAAAGCTATTGTGCACTGACCGAGACGGCAGGTGTCGGAAGCGGGTAACCGATAAGGAAATACGTCGTGCGACTTACCACCGTTTGTCGACAGATGGCAACACTGGCGGTCTTAAGTCACGCTATAAATATTTCATAGAAATGTAATATATGTGTGTATATAAAAATTAACACGCTATTCACCAGCCAAAATACCATTAATTCAAAATACCACCGCTGCTCTTATTTCTTTATTTAAGCAGTAATCCGTGCTACTTCATATTCTATAAGGCTCATGGTACACCAAATTATTTTTTATGTCCTAGACAGGCTTACTGCGATTAAATGCGGTACGAGTTGGAATTTGATAGAGAATACACATTTCAACACATTATCGTCCCCAACGGGTTATCCTGTTAATATATTACCATTGTGACTGTTCCCAACAGTCCAATGAACTATAATGTAAGACTTGATGTTATTGGTAATATGCAAATAATAATAATGAATATAAATTGATAATATTTATTACTTTAAATGTGTTACAGTGAATCAATACTTGGCGTGATATTTAAATGAATCTCATCTAAAAAATAATAATATAACATAAATAGCATTTCTATAATCAAAATAAAATGAAAATCATAAAATAACTTATTTCGATTAAATAAACACATATTTTTTAAATAACATGCCTTTACATACATGTTTCATCGGATAATAATTCCGTTACTTCACGAACGTTACAATAGTTATCTTCTCGGTCAGTGAATCAACTCTCTAAGCTAAATGAAGTAATTGAGTCTTATCAGCTTTAAAAATTCAGCATCTTCCTGAAAGGCTGAAAACGGAGTAAAATTAAGTTTATCTTATGCTCGGCGACACTGAACAATTTGGACAGTCAAAAACCCTGATAACAATCAAATTTAACGAAACATTTTGGACGTCTACTTTTTACTTAGCAATTATATTATACACTTTATATCCTCTGTAATTATCTTTTTAATTCCTATTAAAACCGCTACTGGGTTGAAGAAACTCCTAGGTAGATAACTCGTAAAATTATATAACAAATGAGACTATGCTTAAAGAGTTTGTTAAACACGAATTCCTGATAATTTGGACCCTTGCACGTCCGACATACAGTAATATGGTATTAATAATTTACCCCTATTCTGCTATGTTCCGCAATATATGGAGATATAATAATCGATTTCATAACAGATAATTTTGAAAAAAAAACAATTTTATAGTGTATTATAATACGAGGTTATAGATTTAACGTTAATAACAGATTATGAGAATATTTTAATGAGAAAAATATTGTAAAATTGAAATATGATAGCTGCAGTACTTAAATATCATCATCATCATCATCATCACCAACGCATGTACGGTCCACTGCTGGCCACGGGTCTCCTCTCTGAATGAGAAGGATTACGCCATAGTCCACCACGCTGGCCAAGTGCTTATTGGTAGACTTTACACACCTTCGATTTTTTTTTCTAAAATGTGCAGGTTTCCCTACGATGTTTTCCTTCACCGTTAGAGCAAGTGATATTTTTTGACCTAAAATAAACATATAAGATATACAATGGTACACTACTACAAACGAAAATATAGGCATTGTATAAATGGGCAAACGTTAATAATTTATTACCTACCACTGAACCAAATTATAACTAATTACGGACACACGCATAAATTAACACTCATACATATAAAACGCTCACAATCAATACTCTCGGTACTTAGAGAAATGCTCAAAAATGATTATTCAATTTCGATTTGTGGGGCAACGCAAATAATGCTCTGACAGACACGTCTGTCGGTTAAACATGAATCGCCAATTTACATACGGCCGACGATAACTAATTCGCAGTTTAATAGACGCAGGTGCGCTCGACTGTACCCGATGCAATGGGCGATAAATGTTTATGTGATTGACTGTACTGTTACCGGAAACGTATTTAATTGGTTCATTTATTTCTATGGCTTTTACAAATTCCGCTCGCGGGTTAACTTGTATTGCTGTCTGTTGCAGAGCATATAAAAAATGGATAATTTGAGAACTAGGATATCGGAATTTAGACTTATGAGCTTAATTTTTTTAAATCTCCAAATGCGAGGTCAGAAAGTTGTTATTTAGAATGAGCTATATTGATATTAAATATGTTCATATCAAAATTCATTTTAATATTATATACGTGGAAATAACTTTGTCTATTACTTTTTGATGTCAAAGTGCTGAACTGATTCGGTTGGAATTCGTTATAAAGTTAACTTGAGCCCTCGAAAGGCGATGACTAGTTTGAATACTATTTGTTTTAAAACTAACTTCTAAAAATCCTAACACGTTTTGAAAAGTTGTAGAAAATTATACAGATCTAGCCAAAGTCACGGTTAACAGTTAGTAAAAAAAACTATTAAAAACTCCCGGCAAAAATCATACCTTAATTAATACAAGATTCCAATCAGTTATTAATTACTTCAGTGTCGTATTCCAGGCACATGGAACGCACTTTGGTTTTCATTTCGCGAGCTGAATTTTAATTTGCATACGTCTGTTGATATATGAACGCGGCACGTTTAAAGGGCCCTTTTCCCGAAAATGACAAGTAAATTTACTTTATTTTTGCATCATTACATTTTGGTGTATGTATCAAAAATTCAGTACTGGTAATACATTAAATGATCATCATAATTATTCTTCATTAGTATTAGCGCCACCGTCATCGTCATATCTTCATCATCGTCACCACGAGTATCATTATTATATTCAGTATCATCGTTTTGACCAATATCATTATTATCATCATTATTATGGTCATTATCATAATTATCAGCAATATTAAACGATTCAGAAAGACGCCCATGAGAATTTACCACTAGCCCTCACCCATCCAAGTGCAGATCACGCCCAGTTTGCTTAATATTACAGCTTTAGGCTGTTCTTGCTCCAATTATTTTAACATCCCACAGCTAGGAGCAGATATCTTTCGTAACCGCGGCAAGTGTTGACCAATCTAAGCCACCGTGCTTCAGTGCGTATTGACTAATACGTGGATTAGGCTTTTTCTAAAATTCCAAAAAATCAACGAATAGCAAGGCAATAGCGACTCTTCTATCATTGAGTTCACGACTATCTACCAAGTTCATTATAGAACAGATGGCATTTATTATAATGATTCTAATATCAATTACATTAACTAATTAACTAGCGAATTTGTATTCAAGGTGATGTATATGAATAAAAATAACAAACCGGAACACCAAACGGATTGTAAGCAACAAATAAAATCAGATATGGTGTTTACACGTCCGTCAATATTACTCAATAAATTCATTACAACACGACGTGACACCGCCGGTACATGCACAGTAGTTCGCGTTTCATTTTGAATGTTACATTTTTAATTTGTGTCCTACCATTGAGATATGCGATTGATACATTTCAATTTCTTTGTTTTGCTTCGTTCGTTTACAAATGTCTACCGTTTTATGCGAGAGAACGATTGACTGATATCATTAATGGAAAATATACAGTGAATTAATGTCATAACACCGGTCCTTATTTTCTAATGAGAGAAAGGTTCAACGCAAGAGGAAGTCGAAGTAAGGTCTTAAGTAACGTAATCCGATTAAAGACGCCCTTCATTTTCGAGTATTTATGTAACAAAAAGTTATCAAATCACCGAAACATTATAATTCCAATGAGGAAGAACCGCAGAAACGTGTTGGATAAAAAAAAGTAGCATTAACTTTCGCAGTTCTACTTCTGCAATTCAATATGAGATTGATGCTATGTCCTGATGTGATGGTTGGTAAATGCCATTGCCATAGAATTGAGTGCCCAATGTTTACACTAGTCAGTTATTTAAAAGTTATTATGAAATTTGTAACAACAATGAATTATCGGCATCAATTTGAAATTATGCATGAATTAGGCGAAAACAACCTTTCCTCAAACAACCTCCTGAACTTTTAGCTGATTTATTCTTAACGGTTCTATTTATACTCATTGTAATTTTATACAATTGTAGGCAACACAAGTAACAATTTAACCTAAACTTTGCCATTTTAATTTGGAGATAGTTTGGATTCAGATCCTTGGTTTGCAAGATACCGGCTACTCTTCTTCACTCTGCAAACTTAGCGCAATAAGTCCTCAACTCTATAGGTCTCTAATATCGCATTCAAATCGGTGTTATCAAGATCATACTGTGGAACTCCACGGGGTCCGTTAGCAAGATCAGAATGTTCCAGAACGAAACCAATTCGAAAGATACAGCGCGGCTCATTCATAGAACCGTGCACCAGCTTAAGATAGTGGTACCTATTTCGTTGGTATTACATACCTTTTGAAATGCATTTTCTCCGCGTCGGATATAATTATGGAAACTTTGCTAATCCTGTTAGTCTTTTATGATGGATTGTTTGGTTCATTCACACAATTCCACGATTTAGATCACGGTTTTAACTTAACCGCATTAATAGTGGAAAAAGGACTCTGTAAATATTAGAAAAAGTGTATATGAAAAGAATAGCCTTACGATATTATTATCCCCAATAATAAATCGTAACGCTGTTCATGTTTATAGCTTATTGCGTTTTATTTAATATAATTTTAATTGATATCAATTTAATAAGCTGTATTTTCGTTTAAGTTAATTGTAATGTTATTTCATCCATTATAATATCGCGTATGCCATGTAATTTGTGTATTTTACTCAATTAAATTTAATAAGCTCCAATTATTAATTAATTTAATTAAGTGTATTCTTGTTATTCAGAGATTTATTCAGGATCCAATGTCTCAGGCGGTATTATTTTTGTATAAATTGTAAATTGCTATCAGGGCGCAAAAGTAAAAATATAGGTATTTATTGCCCGCTATTGGGCATCGCCATATTTTGGACAAGTGCTGCTATGTACCTACATGCTTAAACTCTGCGAAAAAGGTTGGGATCATTGGCACCCGATTTTACAGAAAACACAGCGAATATTGTTTAAAAGTCTACCACAAGTTGGGAAAATGAATATTTCGCCCGCAAACAATCGCTGTCAAGTAATGGAGTTTGGCCCAACTTCTAATCCCTCTGATCTGACGCTATAATGTCGTTAAGTTCTGCTGGCGATAATTTTTACTCTCCATCTGTTCTAAGAACGATGTTTGCTGGAATAATTTTGACGTACAGAACTGAGGAGATAGGTTAAATAATAATAAATATAGAATATGGCAAAATAGAGAACGTGTATTTCTTTTATTTGTGAACTAAATGCAATAAATGCGCTTGAGGGACATCGGCGCATTCCTTGAGGATCCCAGAGCCTCACCGATCATGTGATAGATGGACATCGCAGGAGCTTTAATGAACAGAAATCCCATAGACCCAGCCACCACTGCACTTCACTACAATTTCGCTAGAATCTACGACCTATATTTTCTATGAAGTATCTATACATATATCTATACATATATATATATATCTTACTCTATTACATAAAGAAAACAAATTTTACTCTACACAAGCGGAAGATGAAACCAAAACAAAAGGCTAACGAAGCGCTTGAGGTCAACCTTATTAGTCATACTTAGAACAGTCATTAATATTTATAGCTTTGTAACATTAAGGGCGCCTTGATAGCGTGAGCGAATATTATTAATTTTGGTTCCGTATAACAAACATGACTTAATAATTATATTCATTATTTATTCTCTATTTATATATCGATAAGGAAAAATACATATAAGAATTTGTGAAGGCAGAGCGTACAAAAGGCGGCCTTATAGTCAAGGAAGCGATCTCTTCCAGGGGACGTTCAGGTAGAAAATGAAAAACACAGTGATAAGAGTAGGATACACCCTACCCTTAGAGCTTGTGCACCATACTAAAAAACCAATGACTAACGAATCATTTGCTTGTCAGTGTCTATTAAGAATAATTATATCTTGGGACAATTCCACACACGTCCATCTGATCCCAAAGTAGGCACTTAAACATTGGATATTTTATGATAAGCAGACGGCTGGTAACCATACAAACATACATACATAGATATAAATATGTATATTCTTAAATAGATATTTTTTTACAAACAGACACATCATTTGCTGGTGCACACAAATATTTGCACTGGGTGGCAATCAAACCCATTACCCCCGGTGCAGCTATCAAGCTCACTGACCACTGCACCAGTAGACCAGCCATGCTCACATTGACAATTACAGTTTGTAAAGAAAACTCTGATAATTTAAACTTAGTATACATTCATATGAAAAACTATTTTTATTCAGATGAATATAAATCGAATGAATATTCAGTCCTTTTCATATTACTCCCGAGTTTGGGTGTCTTCAATTTCAGTACAGAGAGTCATATTCGAAATGGCGGTTTTAATCAAAATGTTATTGCAAGCACTTTTGTTTATTCACGACATTCAATTTTGTCACTTTTTATTTATCGTACCTTCCTACCGCAGCACAGTCAGCCTACATAACTGGAAATAAACATGAAATACAAAAAGCGAGCCTACGATCTATGAAATAAGGAATACTCCACAGCGAGAGAGAGAATACATTTGAATAAATGTCTACCTACTTCTCAATGGCTACACGAACTTATTGCGTCAGAAAATGAATACCACCATACAAAGGTAGGGTTCTTGCTGTCCTTGCCATTTACTAAGTAAATGAAATGCATAATGAAATTAAAATAACAACGTTGTCACTACAAAAAAGTCGATGGCGATCTGCAATTACAGTTATGGTAAACCCACCGACAAAACTACTATTATATTAAATAATTTTTATGTCCCTATGAGCTCGGAACCAAAGGAATAGAAAATGGCAAAAACATATTTCCTCTTCTTTCATTTTCAAATATTTGCGTTATCTTTTACAATATAAGGAAAACGTAATAATAAACGTATAGCAATAGGGAAATCTTTTTTCAGTCCCCATTTAATGTCAAATTTCAAGAAAAGAATTGAGAAGAAAGAGTTCCTTTCAATCTCGCGCTCAGGTTCATCTATCTGATAGGAATGTTCAAAGAGAAGGTTCAATTTATTAAACAGAAAAATATATAATCTCCGTTTAACATTACTCTAACTTGAAGAGAGATAGTGAATTTGATATAAGATTCTTATGAATATTTTATCATGAAAAACGACGAGTATGCTATATTGTAAAAGCGCGATATGTAAAAACTGAAATTTCATTTATGAACCTTTAGTGAAACATTCACAGATAGATATGGTTTTCGTTATGAACATTATTAGGAAAACACGAGCCACTAAGTTCGGATTTAACTATTCAACCAAATATGAAACTCATTAGCTTGTTGGTAAAAAAGGTGAGTGGTATTACTTTGACTTGACTTAGTGATTCTGACTACTGAGACAAGGGACAATCCACATATTCACATTTAAAACAAATATATGTGTGATGAAGGGACAATTCTTATGTCTGGATGTACCTGATATATGACATATATCAGTTGCCTGGATACTTTTGTGCAGGATTTGCTTAGTTAAGGATCAGATGGACGCGTCTTAGTAATCCCAAAACATTATCTATGGTTATTCAAACTTTTACTAAAGAATGTATAAAAAAGTAATGTGGCTATAAAGCTTTATTGAAGGTGGGATATTTGGTATACCCATACTCAATAACTGGTGATCACTAAGTGATATTGGGTAGACGTTGAAAGGAATTAATATTCCTAAGGTCGGTGACAGTATTATTTCTTATTTACTTATGCACATCATATTCAATATCATATTCATGATTTTATACACATTAACAATTCTTTTTATACGCTTTTTGAATTTGAAAATTAAGAGAAAAATAACGTATGATTTTGGTTCAGTGCTACACAGTTTTATTTTGTTCACTTTTATACGAATCGGTACATTTTTTTTCTGTTATAACCCACTAGAAAATAGGTGGACAGAACGTATTAAAACCCCAACGCGACGGAAAACTTCGCGGATTTATTATTTATAAAGAAATATTTCATGCAGAACCCGGCTTTCAGTTACAGGGTTCTGGTGATAATGTATGATTCATACACATACACAGCTGACACACACACACACCCATGAATACACACATTTATATGCACTTAATTTTAGCGTCTTTAGGGAATCAGTTTGGATTCTTTGATATTTTCGTTCTTACTATTCCCGATATTTCGCAAACAACGAGAAAGATCTTGCATTGTATAACATTCAAACGATCGACCAACCAAGCATTGATATTTATTGTTCTATTGGATATTAGTCTACTAGAAATATACATTTTGCTTTACAAATAAATACGAAGAAGTAATAATAATAATTTCCGATAAAATAACTAAACGAAGCATATCTTTTAGTCGTGGAAGTCAACACAAAATACAAACGGCATATCTTCGTTGTGTATACAAGTCTATCTTTTATTGTTTTTGTTTTTATTTAACTTTGTTATTATTTATATTAAACATTTCTCTTACAGAAATGATACCTTCCACGCTCTGCAGATAATTATAACATCGGTTATCATATCTTTCGTATACTAAGAAACATTTCAGTTATAATAATGTTTCCATTTGTATCATCCTAAGAACTATGTTGTGGATAACTCTGTGGACTCAAGTTTATTTTTACAAAGAATTGTAATTGTATATTAACCAATATTAATGACGTAGCAATTTCATGTAAAAGTTCAAATACAAAAGGATTTTAGTAACAATATATTTCTGATGCCGTGCTTGCCCTCTGCAGACAACTTTGATGATTTTAGAACACATAAAAATATCTGTCCGAGGTAGGTTAGTATAAGATTTGTACTTTATTTATAGCCGTTACATTAGAAAATGAGGAGACACTTCTTTATTTACATACGTATATATATACAATGGAACGCATTTCTATATTATGGGAGATTGGGGTCTAGACTAAGTTCAAGAAACCAGGCTTCTATCTTCTTCTTCTATCCGTCTTTGTATTTACCTTTTTCTTCTTAATACTTTTGTGAAATATTTCCAAGGATTAAAATAAAATAAAAAATTCGTTCGTATTCGATTCGTTGTAGAAGCTAATATAATTATTGTAGCAAGATAATAAGAACAAAATATACCTGGTTTATGTGGGAATATTGCGAGCTTTCATATAATGAACGAACCTCTTTCTTACTCACTCATTCGCTGTTGAAAAAGTCCCTGCATATACTTATGTACTAGTATTCTTCGGAACTGATGAATGTACGTTGAATGTCAACGTTTTCAAAATGTAAATTGTGTCAAGCAGCTATACATTCTCCAAATAGACGTTACATAATATAAGCTTTATGTGAGCTTCAGAAAGCACACTTTTTGGCCAGCGTTCCAAAGGGCCTCATCGTTCACTTTTTTAATAAATCTTGACGTTTTGAGGCATAACTTTGAAAAGTATAAGTGTAATCTTTTTCTGACATATACGTTACAGCACAAATCATTTTAACAGCTTCAAGAAATCCCTTAGAACTTATAGTCTGGATCAATCTAAAGTTGACCAAATATACGTTTGCTTTCGATATATTAAATTTCAGCTTCTTAAATAGAATCAAATCTTGCTAATTGCGAATCGTACGAGTATAATTTCAAAGTATAGTTCTGAAATATATGATGTTACTTATATTTAGATGAAAACTACACTTTTTATAGTGCTAGTTTAATTATGCCCTAACGCCCCTTACAGACCGCAGCTGTTGAACTTCATTTATATCTAAAAACAGTACCTATTCGGTCACCTTTAAGTATATAACACATAAATTGGGCTGAAACTTTACTTCCTAAGATTCTCGTGTCAAAAATTCCAACTTGCCTGTAACCACGTCTGAGCGACAGGCGTAACACAAAACAAATCTATCAGCTATTACAGCTCTTATCTAAAATATTCAATGAAATTTTAATATATTTAATAATAACAATAAATGCAATGAGTTATATTACTATTAAATACATCAAGATTTTGTTATATTTGCAGGCTTTTATGACGAGCTGATAATACACTGGAAATATTATTTAACACCTTATGTACTAGTTAAAGCAAGTAATTACCAATATTAAATAAAAGACTCTCAATAAAAACGTTTTGCACTGTCTTAACAAACAAAAATTGAGGACATAGCAGCCATTATTAGGTTAATAGAGTCATAATATGTATTTCTTATTATCACGTAGGTACTTCACAATACGTGGTCCAGTTAAAAATATGTTATTGAAGCTAATAGGTCAGGACCTCAAACTGATAACACAGTTCTTGCCAATTCTTAATAGTTCCCCTCGAACATCACATAAGACATACCGTGCTTAATAATTCTGTTGGAATTTTTATTGCTCGTAATCACCTGGGAATAAAAATTGTTTTAATTAAACGGGAATTTATCAGCAATGAATAATTGGTTAGGTTTGCCGTTAGTAGACGAGTATAAGGGTTTGAGTTTGAAAAATTTACCTCTAAATCGTGCATATGTAATTGTAAATACGACTATGGATAGTGCTGGAGTATACGGTGTCGAGCGGGATTGTTACCAAGTGAGTTTTGTTTCTCCACTTTTTTATTATAGTTCACATAATTAGTGTTTTGAATACGAATTATATTATTATCTGAACTTTATTATTTCATACGTCAAAACGATCGGTCTAACTTTTCTGATTAAAGTATGAAACGTATTGACTATTTTTCATATGGAAACTGATTCATTCATCTGTATACCACTTCACTGGCAATAGACGAACTAAGTAATTATATGTTTATATTAACATGTATGTTTCAGGTTATATGAATTTAATACTTTATTTGAAACCGGGTTTCAATTCTCCCAGTGTACATGGTATTAAGAATTATGTTTATTATAAGTAAAACAATGTACATGAATTAAGTGTTTATACATACTTGAATGCTTGTATAAATGATATGGCGTACCAAAGTGCAATATTTGTATATGTATCATTTCAATTGTATCGGAAAAAGATTTTTCATTAAAAGGTTTAGTGAATCATTGATGTAAGAGTATTTTTTTATTCTTAAATTTACAGAAATCGATAAACATAAAAATAAATATTCCACCCACCTTTGAACTTTGACTTGTAACAAAAAACTTATTTCCATATATTTTTTTATCACTGTTGTGTAATTATGTTTATCTATGCGTAGGGATCATGGGTGTTATATTTACAATTTATTACACATAAGTATAATAATAATACAAAGCATAAAATAGAAGTGTAATTTTACAGTGTCAAAAATACAATGGATAACAAAGAAGTAGAAATCATTACGGGACTGATGTAACAAATTCACATTAAAATAAACTCATAACGAAACAAGTCGTTGGTTGGAAATAAACAAATATAGCGTTATATTTCAAACAAACAAAACATCACGCCAGGTCCTTTACGGGGTATGCAGTAAGAATCGAGTGCCAAATACGTCTGTCCATAAAAACCTGACCTGCTTCGTCTACATTCATCACTCTCTTCATCCATATACGCCGATTTCCGAGACTCTTGGCTCCGCCGTCAGACGGTTTCCGACCTATTCGGTCCAGAATGCCTTGGTTTTCCTCGGTACTTACGTACTTCAAAATAAGATATAAACTAAAACCAAACTTACAAAGAAAAATAACTACATTATCATAATAATTCATTAACATAACTACCTTGGGTTCCAACAAAAATTCGTATATTTGTACCAACTACATAAAATTGTTTCAGTGCTTGTCCTTTGCCATTCGTAGTACTGAAATCTCAATTTGTTCTACAAAACACCTTTGTTCCTTTAAAACACAGAAGTGACCCAAAAAACTTTTGCGTACACTGTCGCTACGTTATTTCGGCGCTAAATATATT
>DVPR01000715.1:0-12711 GCA_018239345.1 Oxynetra stangelandi | reverse complement strand
CATGATGTACATACGTCGAATACATGCTACACAGTATTACGATTTTTAATTTCATTTGTATGAGAGCTCGCATTGTAATGGTGAGAAATAAGGCAAAGGGAATTATGAAGCAAGAATACTTTTCTATTTAGGCGATAATCTCATTAGATGCCCATTCGTCTCTCAAACTGAATCATTTGAAATGAGAGAGTGTAAAACGCGATAAAGCAATGCCCATGCTATTCACTCGCACATCTTATATAGATTATCATGTTATAATATTGGTAGATGAAAGTAGGGATCCCTCCGTCTAGACACTCGGCAAGTCACCTCGAGCGAGAGGGTGAGGGCGTGGACAATTCAGCACTGCGTACTTATTTACTTTAGTAAAAACACCACCTGTTCCCGGCGTCGAGAGTTCTTCACATTGTTATGTCGATAGCGGCTTTCGTGTTTTTCTTAGAATATCTCCTCCACCTTTGAGACACAATACGCCTTTGTCACTGAAAACGCCTACAAATTATGCACATTGCACACAAAATGTTACGTTACATCTGTAATATTTTACATTTATGTTGAACTAATACTAATCTTTTTGTTAAGTAACCATCTATTATACAATGTTCTTGTGCTCTTGAACCGTATCAATAATTTATGGCGTAAATCCGCCTTTGGGAACCGACTCTGCAATGAGTACAATAGTAGCCCACTTCCCATGTGTAATTTGGATTACCGTTTGCTCTAACGATACGTTGTCAAAAGTAACCGTTAGCTTTTTATAATTAATTTTAAGAGGTAATTTTGTAAACTATAATTTGCGTTTCACAAAAAACAACTAACCAAGGTGGCTCTCGCGTAAGTGACTACGCGCGGTCTACGACGCGCTACGCACGTTTGGTCTTTCCGAACGTCACCATTCGCGTACGTATTTACGTGGTGTTACTTGCGTCCACGTGTACGTGGTGCTGTGATTATGTTTAGTTATTGAAGAAGCGAGACATTATCGACGAAGTGAACGCTTGGCCGGTAAAAGCTGATTGGATACGATCGGAAGGGCATTGGGCGATCGGCCGCGGTGGGTCGGTGGCCGCGGCCCGCGTTCCCTGTGTCCGTGGCGGGGATGTTGCCCAACACTTAATTTCGGTAACACTGCAACCGCAGCGAGCATTGACACCAATTTCTTGAACATGAAGACTCCGCTCCTATACCCTAAAGGTATGTGCCACATTTTACAGTTCACATCACGAACAACTGAGGAATGTAATAGAGATAATTCGATGTTAATTTTCAAAGTATGTATAACGTAGGTAGGTATCGCGTAGGCACTGAGATGATGTCAACAAAAAGTTGAAAGAGCGCTATCTTGAAAGAGTGACTTGTGCTGGCATCAGCACAGTGGAGTAAGACACGATCGCTGTGTGGCATCGCGCCAATCCCGCCTCCTTCACTTTACGCTTACTGGAGCCTTTTATGATTTATGTTCGTTTCGACGCTGCCTGCACGGCGGAGTCGGAATAAATAGATAGTAATGTGAAGGTAATAAATCGCGTATGCGGAATTTCGTTGCAATAATTGTGTTCGATTAGTCCGTTCCCACATTGTAACGCTGTAGGCGTGTTCGGGCGCTACGCCGAGACATCCAGTGCGCGCCGCTGTTCGCACAACGCGCTCACGTACGCAGCGCGCGATTATCAACCGTCGTAAATTACTTGTGATTAGCATAGAAGTCGTGGACACGGCGACACCGAGTTGTGATTAGATTCTGGCTACAAGGCGACGCTGGGTCGTTATTAGGCGATAATTGTCGCTAAAGTGTAGCGGTCGATTAACGGCAGACGCGGTGTGGCACGCACATACTGAACAGTTAATGCAGTGGCACGTGAATGTCACACCCGGGTCAATACACGTCATATTAGCATTTCTACGACGGTGTTACTCAAATTAATGGTCAAATTTAATTGATGTTACACACATAAAACACGTTGCAAGTGTAACGGAGATAAGAATATGGCCATAAACCGAACTTTAAATGTAGTTTTAATTTCAGGTAATATTGTAATAAGATACTCAATGGCAGAAAGTGATGTTTTTTTATGACAAAGATAAAACACGGTTTCGATTTGAGGCAGTCATATGGAAGTAAGTTTACGTGACAAGGTTTGTATCTCCCAAGAAAGCGGGTGGAAGCCTGCACGGAGAGCAAATATTAGTTTTCCTCGAGAGTTATTCTCGGTTCGTTGACCCCATGCAAATTTTGTGTCACTTGATGTAAGTAATAACCACTCTTATCTGGAGTATTCTTGAGATGTTGTAAAACTGTTTTCTTATCTATAACAAAGCGTTACTTCGCTGAATGCTTCTCGGAATACTATTTAGCGAGAACTGTGTATATATAGTAGCATAAAACAGTATATTGAGAATACATTTAGCCACATTACTAATTAACATAAAAATAATATGAATTCACAGTTATCTCCCTTGTTTTTTGTTTATACAATTATTTCAAAACGCTTCTAACTAATGCTCGCTGTAACACTTGTAACTTGTTTATATAATTATTTCAAAGCGCTTGTAACTGATGCACGCTAAATTTAGTATCCCGGATAAGTGGATAAATCGTATCGAGTGTGGTTGGAATGTCCCACGCTCTACATTTGTTCAATTAATTCGCAATGGACGTGTGGACGCAGACGCGTGTGCGTCCGGTCGATTCAGAGCCCGGTGGCGCGCCGGGGACGAACGCTCGACGATATCGGACCGTGCCCGCGGTCACGCACGTATACATAACGTAGTCCGAATAATTTAGGTAAATCCGCGCCAGACGCTCATCACCGTTACTCACTAGATTAAAATTCGCCTCGTGCACTCCTACGAATTATCTTATTTCCATGCTATTTCGTGATTTCGATTTATCTACACCACTCATACGTATAAGTCACTCCTTGGAATTCTCTCGTTGGCCCATTAAAATTTCGCTCGCATCTCGGCTAAATTCACATCGTAAATTCCGATTGAAAAACCGTATTTAGACAGTTACATTAAGGTATGCGTTCATGCATAAAAGATCGCATTTGGAAGCTCCTCGAGCGGGGCTCGCGAGTCCTAGCACCCTCTGTAAACAAACGGAGGTGGATAATTGAAATTTATTGCATATCAAATTCAGTGCTATGCATATTCATAATATTTCACGACACCCACATAATTATCACTGTGATTTATTCGCACCGTCGTTAATCCGACAAAAGTGTGTTAAATTTCCCATACATTCTGTCCGTGGTCAATAAATGTATATTACTGACATTCCCCAACAACGCCGACGGGTTGAATGTTTAACGTCAAAGTATTTGTTGCGCGCTTAAAGCTCGCGTACAGGGCGATGGTAGTGTGCGCGTCGAAGAAAGCAACGGTGAGTCGCTGTTGCTAGGCACCCGATGAATTCTCGATCGCTGGTGCGAGCGCGGCGCTCACACGACGAGCGTTGCCCCGGCCTGCCCGCCAGGCGACGGCCGCGCAGCCGCGTGCTAGCCAGCCACGCTTTAGCTATGTCCAATATATCTAGCTACGTCCATTACATCCATGTCTTTTGCATTTATATGTATAACTATGACAAGATACAATAAAAATGTCATCTAAACGGCTTTTGTCTTTATTTTAGTTATAAACGCCGCCGACTGATTGCAATTTAAAATTACGTTAGACATAAATATTAAGCTTATCGCTTATGTCACCTAAACGTTGTTTGTTATGTGCTTAGTATGTAAAGAACAGTTGATAGAATTAATTTCAGAGATGTAAGAGTAATGTAAGAAAAGTAAATTCAAATTGGAAAATAGGGATATATTACTTTAATGGAATTAATAAAGATTTATTTATTTATTTACGGACCTAATTTTAGCACGGTTGGTTTACTCATCATTATCATTTTATTTATACAAATATGAAAATGATAATGATTATCACGGTAATTTATTTAGGAATTTTTGAGTATCTTTTTTTATCTAACACGAATTAAATCGTGTCAGCAGTCATGTGCGGTCACTTCTGTTATCGACAGTGCGATATTAAATCCAACTAAAACAAACCATTGACAATAAACCTTAGAGTGACCTTTAATATCCGTTTGCATTGTCTGCATATATATATATATATACTTTTTCCATCGGTGACTCAAAGGCCTGTGGTGACTCAAATACAATTCAGGACTTGGGAAACATTGGTATTCAACTAGGTCAGTTATAAATCGGACTTCAATATACGGTAACAGATTACCAACTCTTGGAAGTCTTTAGAAGTCTAATATGCCAGCTATTACAGCGATTTCTGACCCGCGACTGCACAGCATCCTCGCACTTGTCGGTGGGAAGCGCATAAACCGGCGACCTTTATATCCGATGTCCAATTAAGTGACTCATAAACTTTATCGCCCTCGAGTCAGACGCGTGAAATTTTGTCGCACGAACAGTTAGCATTACCGGGAAGTGTATGCGTTTGGCGTGATGTATTATTGACTTGTATGCGAATGGTAAATACGAACATGTCGAACTGTGTTTACGAGCCTCTGACCGATTGGTTGCCGCCCGCTCGGTCATTTCCGGTCATATCTCTGTGTAAGGAATGAATGGTGAGCGCTCACTTACAACCGACCGTCAGTTACTTTAGCTTTAAACGAGCGAGCTAGGCACGTAGTGGATTTAACTTGGCAAACGTTTTCCGTTAACTATTTTACTGCTTCGAACATGGTTTACAACAAAACAGTGTGTTAGTTAGAATATTGTGTTTATAGGTATACACGAATTGTACACTTCCTGTGGAGGAATGACATTTCTCAACAATGGTAACGTGACTATCGCCTTGTGTGCACGGTACGTGCGTTTTGGTGTTGAGTTTTGCTTCGTGATATAAATAATTTGAATTTATTTGTTATTAAGAGAAAATACAGATGTTGTTACATACAAAAATCATCTGTCTCATATCGGTCTGGTATAAAGATTATAAATATACATGACAGAAGGTACGACTTTAATTTTTTGTATTTCTAGAGCCTAATTGTCAATCCTGTTATCTATCAACCATGGATAAATCATCAACGAAGCCACAATTATGCTTATTCCAGAATCAATTATAGAGCGAAAGTGAAAAACATAATGGACGTTGCCTAACGCTTTTTATAATGAGAATTTCCTCCAGTGAAAGATAATACGTTATAAATATACATACATAAGGTTTTCGCACAGGAATTGCATTGTAAAAAACAGGTTCCCGAACAAAAAAGATATTAAGCGACGCTGGCATGAAATATTTATACATCGCATTATCATATTACACGGGAATCGTGGTTAGTGCGCTTAGAAAAATGATTCTCTTCGTTTTCACTTGGAAACCGAGTTGGCTAAATAATAATAATAAGAAGAAAAAAATATGTATTCTGCAATACATAGTCAACTTGAAAAAAAAACCGAACGAAGGGGAACTCGATTTGCGCTCGGTTGGCCACGACGCGTTTTGCACCGTGTCTTTGCAATTGAGACGGGAGATAGGCAATTATAATCCCCTGATGTTTTAACGATACAACTATAAACAATGATTAAAAGAGACTCGAATTTAATGCTTTAAGGTCTGTGAAATTATAGCTATTAATTTGATGTCTAATTATCTGACGGCATGTATATAAAACATTTTGATGAAAACATTATCTAGCACACAAACATTCACGATCTCAAGCGATTCGAGCCAACTTAATGGCTTACGAAGCCTTTTTTGTGTTCGTAAGAAACATAAAAATATGAAACGTATATATTTTCTAGTACTTTAAGTACATATGTGCATACATATATAGCACGTATGCACGTAGCGTATTAGATAGTTTGTAGTATAATAAAAATGTATTTCAGTATCTCAATTTATATTTAATTTCCGTACCATATTTTAACACCATTATCAGATATTTATGCAAAATCGCATAGGATGTGTAAACATAATTTAGATTTAAAATATGATAACGCAAGATTTATATTTATAATATAAAATCAATGTTACAACGAACGTTTATTGTTAAATTGAGTTGGAGCTGTTTTAATACAATCACGACTGTGTAGAATTAAAAGGCTTTTTATGTCGAGGAAATAATGGAATACGACTTACAAAGACACCACGGCGAACGTGTTAGACAAGTGGTCCGAAAGTTCATATCCGTAGCCTACATACAATAAGGAGAACGAAAGAGTGTCCGCCGATAAAAGTAGTGCGGCCGTCGTGCTATTGGGATTCGATTTTAATGAATTATCACGAGGCGCCCCCGGGCGACGGAGGTCAAGTTATGCGTGCAGCACCGGCCCACATTCGAAGGATTCAAGTAGGTAGCCGCTGAGAGAATTTACCGCTAACGTTGCCATATAAGCTGTATGAATTTTAGGTCGCCACAAGCACGGCATGCTCTTGCACCGACATCTGCGCAAATATTGATTTAGTGAGTCGGAGTCACAATGGCGGCGGCCCGCTCGCGACAGCGCAGCCCAGAGTCGCAATCGCGAGGGCCATCGATGACACGTCCGTTATACTTAGATGTATATTTTTTTCCTATTCTTATATGAATAGCCTTTTATTAACTCATTTGATTTTATCTCGCGACACCGATCGCGCACAAAAAAAAATCGAAAACATCGTCCGTCGTCCGTCGTGAATAGATTGACATCGAAAACGACGCGGAGCAGTGTAATGTGTACATTGAAATGCTAAATATAAAATTGTTATAGTGTTTTACAAATAGAAATTCATATTCAAAAATAAACAAGTAGGTATAAATTCATCAAAAATTCTACATTGGATAGACCCTAAAAAGGACAAAACAAAATTTAATCAGAACGAATATCGAATCGAATAAGTTTTATTATATAAATATACATACGTAATTCCAATAAATATTCAAACTGTGTCGTTTGCAGCGAGGATCCATGCACGTTCCCGCGTTCCCTCAATAACCTCTCTTCTCGAGGCTCATATCGAGTTTAATATCCAATAATCGTAAAAGAGGGCTCCGCGAGACCGGAAATTAGCTTGTTTTACTTATGCTCGCTTTATGCAACATGCCTTATTAATGGTGGTCGTGTACCGTTACTAAGATGCGGCAGTTTTGAGCCACTTACCGCACCGAGACGTGTATTTAATACGAGTAATATTGAGGAAATGTAGAGGTACACACATACCTACAATTATGTTGAACTTCTGAAATAACCCTACGTATGTACATCGGATATAATTATTATAGCTGTACCCACTCGCGTTCTCGATTCGGATGTACTCAGTTCTCATGTTTGTTGTCAAAATGAGACGTGAAATGTGATTTGGTTTAATGAATACCCACTTATAACCGCTTCAATGAAGACAATTTGAATAATTAATATTATAAACATTAATCTGTGTTTCGTGCACATCTATTTTTTTTAAATACCTCTTACTGAGCTGAGTCATAGTAATAAAAAAATCAGAACCATCAGATTACGTCAGTTTTTGCTATTGAAGCTCCTCTTTAATCGGCATCACGCATTGCTTTTTTCTAAATCTTCATTTTGAAGAGCAACCGACGATCGTGATTATCCCCAGCATCGAGATATTCAATGAATATATATTTCTATATACATATGTATATATATAAATAACCTTATAAACATTATTGTTACTGCCAAAAGAAAAACAGACATGTAAAAACCCTGCGCTCCTCCAAGGTGAAGATGCCGGGGCACGATGTTTATAAAGTTCAATTCAGGAGAGTGACGTGAATTAGGAAGCGTCGCGATAGGTGATAAGCAAAGTTATTATTAATTACAATACCTAGCACCAGCGTGACGGTCTAATAACGTGGGAGCGATTGAAGCCATAGCTAAGCCACTTCCCTTTGTCTATAAGTGTATAGTTTGTTAGAAGTATAAGGGCTATTACTCCGTTTTGTTGTATTGTTTTGTTTTGAGGCAGCAGACTATTTCGTTAGTATTAATTAATGATTATCACACGACTTGTGGATCTGCTGTTGGGCAGTCGCTTTCATTTATGTAATTAGTAATAACCGATAAACATTATAGATGTTGGCGTGGCTCTATTTTTTCATATTTAACCGATCTTAAAGTGTACTCAAAGTCTTCTATAGTATTATTCATATACCGGTATTTATAATATGGTGTTGGTATTTAAATACAAGTATTCATTCGTAAGTCGATTCATAACTAAGGAATTTTAAAAGGATATCAGGAACATAAATGGTTTATTTATCCTCAATTGAGAAATAATTAAGTGATGACTATGTGAAGTATTAAAACATATTTTTGGTTCATTCTGAAAAACCCTTCATCATAATAGAACAATCAAATTTACGAACATCAATTTTAATATTGGAACACTTAATGTCTACTTTAACGCACACAATTACGCATACGTTAAATTATTACAAGTAGCGGTAAATGTATAGCGCGTTTTAGTATAATTCATACAGAAACGTTTTCTTTATACATATATTTATGGCGACCGAAAAACGGTGTATGAAATTATTTTCTTTTTCGACCCGACACACCGCTGGGCTGGTCGCCGCGGAGCAGCGTGCTTCGTGCCTACTGTTAGGACAACGACATCTCACGTTCCGCACGATAAACCAACCTGGACGCCATCAACTATAGCCTACGCCGGCCCCTGCTTCACGCGATAAACTACTTAATTGCTTCCATATCAAAAATCTACCTCTTTAATTACACTATATTGTCATTGCCATTGGTATTATAAAACCATTAAAAAGATGTAAAATTATCATAAGAAATGTAAACTGCATTTAAATTTGTTGTAAACTTTCATAATAATGTTTATACATTTAATATATATTCCCGATAACTAAGATGACAGATTGACAAACCACTCGAGACCAAAACATAAGCACTTGTTAGACGAAACCGAATTCTTTTCATGCGTTTTGAACTTGGAAAAATAATTTGCATCAAAAGCACGAAAGCAGGTGAAGGTTTTCATTGGACTTGGCAAGCAATAAAAGATTAAGACCGTGTCCTTTAAAACATCATTTGTCAAAGTGCGCTCAATGTTATTGGCAATAATACCATTTACCTGTCATGTCTTCCCCGATGCCGGTATTGTTTGAATTTTAAATGTCGTATGACGCAAGACCAAACAAATACCTTACTTCAGGGCATACAGTGTTATTAAGAATAAAGAAGCAACGATACTATCGTGTGTTACAAGATGCAGTCACTAAATAGAACATAATAATGTTTCGTATCCAAAATTCGTAGCCACAGCACATCTCGAGTCGTACCGAGCACAAACAGGAACTGTTCAGTGCTAAGTAGTCTGCTTATACTCTCACGCCTCGCACTTGACGTGTCGGGCTCAAAAAAGTTTCGTGATGAGGGCAACAGACACAACACGCGCACACACACACACACACACATACAAGTTCTCAACACGAACGTCATGTGTATCGGTACAAATACTAATTGGTAAAAGACCTATACAAACATAACATGAGAATTTTTACTCGGAAAATGGTAGAGTGGACAAGTCTATTTGTCTTGTTGTTTAGAGTGTGGGTGCCGTGATTCTGTGCGCCTTACAGTCGAGGGCTCTCTAGTAAGGTAGCGAAAGAATGCTCGGGAGGAGTGAGTCGAGCGACGCGATAAACGTTGCCTCCCAGTATATTGTGGGTATATTTAACTGGCATTCGAACACTTACGATAAGTTAATAAGATCACATTACGCGTCGTATTCGTAGGATATTTAGAAATGGTTTTTGATACATGCTACGTTCTTGCTTAAATTTTGATGGATGTTCAAAGAACAATCGAAATTAATGTATATTTATTCGTTTTATAAACCAAATTAAAATTATTATGTAAAAAGCGTATTTATGAATGGAATTAAATTCGAAACTAAATATAAAAAATTACAATATTGGTAAGTAGCACGCAAAGTAAGACATTACAGTTAGAGAAATGGAAAAAAGTAATATTATTATTTGGAATAAAACTACGGTACAGTAAGGAGATATTATTACAAAAGTATGTGTGCGTTAACAGTAATTTGAGCGAAGTAGGTGATGGTTTTCACACGTTCCTATATCAGATATAGTGAATCTCGTTTCAATAGCCAGGGGTAATAACACGGTAACAAGGCAGAATTTGGCTCAATGACGTCAGTACTTTCACGCCTTATACGAATCCGATTCTCACGAAAAAAGATACCTATCACAGCTATTGAAGGAAAAAAAACAAAAAAAAAATACTTACGCGGGCAAAATGTTCAAACGAAATAACATCATAACCTACATTCCATTGGGTGGTGGCGAGTACCGATCGAGTTGCTGTTGAATGTGAATTTTAAATAGATTTCACGTAGGGTCATATTCGTGTGGTGCTCATGTGACGGTTAATATGGCGGGCGTCTTGGTGCGGCTATATTCCGATATTGATATTCAAGTGGCGAGTGGCGCGAGGTTTCTTACGCACCCGCGGCTAGGGTCCGCTTCTATTACACTCCCTCGGTAAATATCAATCTCTTATTTGGCTCTTGCAATACAATATACGCGACAACTCCGGTTATTTCTGTTAAATAACTCGACATTGAAATCGGCGACTAACTCTAGAAATATTTGGCAAATATTTTTATTTCATCACAATTTCCCATTTTTCACCAAATCGTGACATTCATGTACATATGTATATAAATTGAATTATGTTACCGCTATTCGCACACGTTGATTCGTTACATAATTGCATCCGAAAACAGACTTTTGTTGATAATCTTCGTTGGATACAGCATGAAGTCGTCACGTCACGAAATTACGATAATAACAGTGAAAAAGAAACGGTGTACGCGTTTTTGCGACAATTTTGTGATTCGATAACGGTTTTTACTCCTTTTAACGCTGCATGTTCACTTGAAGCGAATTCCACAATCTATGAGCGGTCACATTCAGTATGATTATTTACGAATAAGTTTCTTCGAGTAAATCTATCTTGGACACGTTTAATATTACAATTGCCTTGATGGTAGTACCTATAAGTTTTGTTTAGATATTGCCAATGTACTAATACATATACATCGAGTAGTAAATTGTGCGGGTCATTGACACCTGCGAGCCTCAGATTCAGTTCCCCATAAGTTGCCATTTTCTCAGGAAGCGACGGCGCGTGGCCCGCAAGTGCGAGAACTTCGCGCCGCGGGCGCATTCTGTCACGCTGGACTCTGCGCGCGCATATCGACGCGCCCTCACATTAATGCACAGTCAGTCCAATGCTTATAAATTTTAAGGGCAATTTTGTATCGCCTCCGCCACTACATCGAACCGCGTGTAAACGAGAAAGAGTTGATTTACCGTACCACATCCTACTGACTCACTAAATCGTTGTTAAGAGAATTGTAATTTGAAAAAAATATATTGCTTACTGTTATTACGCATCAATAAAGTATGGCCGTTGATGAATAAAGTATCATTCATGATATCCGTGAATAAGAAGTGATGTTATTGGCCTTGTGTTTTTGCATAAGACGACAAAAAAAAGAACCACAAACGCCAGGGCCACGGAAGAAAAAACGTCATCCAGCCATTTAGCTCCCGTCAACTAGGCGTGACTCCGCAGGCCAAATGCAAAAGGCTAAAAAGAAAACAAAGAATCGGATATTTATCAACCTTGCGTCATTTTGTGTAGTTAATAGATCACAATTATAGTTAATTTTGACGAAGACCCCGGCAGAATAAAATATTCCTTGCATAATTTCGGAAAGGTTTTCTTTAATATATCACATTTTACTAAATCAATATCAAAATTTTACTGTACCTAAGCTGCTTTTTTTAATTCGGTTAAAATAGGCATTATATAATACTTTCATTATCTTAGTTAACATTTTTGTGTGTCGGGAACGACATTTATCAATTAAGTAATAATCAAGTAATCATATTGTTGAGTTGTTCCCATAATTAGTTTTAAATAAATTATTAACTGTTACGAAACAACGGCATTAAATAGGCTTGAAATAAACAAAAAGTAAACAAATGTATGTGATATCATTTAAGGATGAATGAGAAATCGAATCAAGTGCACTTTTTGCACTGTCATATAAGGATATTATTGACAGGAAAATTTAAATGACCGTAAAATATACCTACATAGATATGTATTAAAACGGTTTTGTGTTATAAATTTCATTTCAACATTATTATTTTATGGACTCATAATTGAGTTTACTGGATAAGAAATCATAATATTCTACACAATAAAGCTTGGGTATTGTTATTAAATTGAGTATAAGCTAACAAGAGTGCGGAGAGTTGGAGCGTGGTTGTACGAAAAGTTGTTAGAAGATATGAAGTGTCAAACAAACATTGCACATCACCCTAAACGCTGTCTGCGAACGCCGAGGGTAACATAAGAAGGGGCGGACGCTGCGGCCAATGGTGCAAAGAAAGGTGGAAGCGGGAGCGAGAATTAGATGTGACTTATTATTTAACTTACCTATTTAAAAATTACCCACAAATTTTAACAGAATCGTATTAAACATTAAATGTTATAACAAGACTACGTATTAAACATGAGAAAAATCAAGGTGTAAAATTTTTAGATGAGCAGTCCCATTTATTTGGCACTCTCCACTCCTATATAAATGTTCATATTCGGCACTCGGATTCTGCTTACCCCGCTAGGGACCTGGCGTGACGGTTGTTTATTTATTTATAGTTCCATC
>DVPR01000714.1:0-12712 GCA_018239345.1 Oxynetra stangelandi | reverse complement strand
TATATATATATACACATATAAATATATATACCCACATCTCGCAATTGGGGATTAGACTTAGTTCTGCAATTTTTGCGGTTAAGAAAATACGCTCTCTTACTGATGTTGATACTGCCAGACTATTCTATTTCAACTATTTTCATAGCATCATGTCTTATGGCATTTTACTGTGGGGAAATGCTGCTGACACAGAAAATATTTTCATCCTGCAAAAGAGGGCTATTCGCGCAATTTATAATGTGAATTGTAAAGAGTTTCTGAGAGAAAAATTTAAAGAGATCAATATACTTACTTTTGTATCGCAGTACAACTACATATGAAAATAACATGTACGTTCACAAAAACAAACTAAACATTTTGGTACATTTAAGAATTTACACACTTCAAATTTTGTTACGACTAGAAACGGCCACAAACTCGCAATGCCTAAGTGTCGGTTACATAAGACAAGTCATTCTCTTATTGGAATGTCTGTCAAAATATATAACAAGATCCCAGTATAATTTCAGTCCCTACCTTTACGAGGATTTAAAAAAACTGTTAAGAAAACGCTGTGTCAAAAAGCCTTCTACAAGATTAATGACTAGCTAAATGATAAAAAGTCTTGGGCCTGAATTTAACAATTTACCAAAAAAAAAATTTTTGTACATATTAATTAATAAAACAATTATATTTGTGAACAGATGGCGGAGGAGGGATATTGTCACATACGATCAGCTGTCCCGTGTGATCTTTATCCTTCTGAAAGTATCCTGGTTTTTTACTATTCAAATGTACTTAAATTGTATTTTAAAAGAGTGCCGATAGTTTTTTTCCGCCGACTTTTTTCTTTCGGTCTACCGTACCCAAGCTTGAAATAAAAATAAAAATAAATAACCGTCACGCCAGGTCCCTAGCTGGGTAGGCAGAGAGCTCGGAGCGCCAAGCATCTCTGTCCTTGCAAACCTGACGTGCTTCGTCTACATTCATCAAGCTTGAATAGTACTTAAAGCCGATGTACCCAGCCTTTTTGATATTTTCATTGAGCGTATTGTATATACTTGATAATGAAATAAATTATTTGAATATATATATATATATATATATGTATTGTTCATCAAATATAGAAACAAGCTGTATTTAAAAAATATACGCGATCTTATGAACCTCGCTATGACCGATGATGTAGTAAAAATTAACCGACACTGGAATGTCCCCGACGCGTCTTGGACTGTCATATGACGACGAAGATGTCAGGATGACAAACAGTGCCCTATCTTGCGCAATGTTGCGAGGTTTATCAGCGGCGCCCAATACCCCTACCAGATAGTGCGAAGCGGTTACTACCTACAGTAGGTAATCGTCAAACTTGTCAAAAATGATGTGATATTAATTTGTTGCTAAGAGAATTTATATACTTATTCTTAATAAAAAAAAATTTTAAACACAAATATTTTTTTTATATATATAATATGTTTTCTTCCTACATATTTACTATGTAAAAATTATTATTAAATAAATAAAAAAACACAAAATCCAATCGTAAGCTTACAGTTTTGGAAAATGTTGTCCCAAGACAAACTGACACAATTTTTCTATCTGTACATTTTTGCCAATGTATCTTATTGCCATAGGATCCGATGAACTTTTTAAAGCTTTTGGATATGGGTTAAGTAATTGTGTTTCGTCAAATAAAAATTTTGTAAGTGATCAATAGATTGAGGACCTTTTAGTGATACTAAACAAGAAGCACTTTCCAGAGCGGGCCCCCGACTCCTCATCGAAGTCAAATGAAACATACAAACCTATATATATGGGTGCAAGCAATTGCAGATCGTTAAGTGTTATTTCTATGACCTGCGCAATTATTTTTGCCATATACTTAGTTAAGATGAAAAAAAAGAACTATTGAAGACATTAAATCGAAAAGGCTAGAAGGGCCGAGACTTAGCGTAATACCAAGATCAGGAATTAAATTTCTCAAAGATGATAATATCCGAATTGCTCAGTTAATATTAGTAAGGTCAAGACACTAATGACGATTCTGACGATGCTAAAATTATCATCCTTCCTTTGTCTTCAGAAGACCAGACCAATCATCAAACGGCAGATCTGTTGTGGAGTCTATAGCTGATGTATATGACTATATAGATATTGAACAGGACATCGGAAATAATGCAATATTTAATCATTACAACACTAAATAGAACTGAATAACAACGCTAATAACTATTTCTAAATATACGTACGTTATTTGTACTATTCCGAAATAATTATTTGTATTAAAATTATCGGAAATAAATATTTTTATCAAATTATTAGGTAGATAACTAATGTTAAATAACTAATTGTGCAAATACGTGCAATTTGGGTGTATAAATTACTTTTAAAACGAACACTTTGAAATGCTAATAAACTAAGGTGGTGATACTAGCAGCTCCCCGCGATCCGGCTCTGACGCGAAGGAAGACACACCGCTGGTTTTTTAGTGGCGTATACTGTGCCGGGAGTCCCACATAACCACCCCTCCCCCGGGGGTGGTATGCTACATAAGCAGTTTTCCAGCGAGAAAAAAAAAGGAAATGATACTAACACTTATGTATGGTATGTATGTGTATTTTTATGTTAGTAGAGTCGCAATCGGGCATCCAGCAGTCGTGAGTGGCCGCTGCCGCCCATAGACATCCTCTACAAGCGATTATGTACAGGGCTATTAGCCTCATTCTCGACCGGTCACAAAACTGTTCCACTCTTTGGGACTGAGACGGTCGCCTCTAATATAAACGTGGACCGGCAACCACACCCTTCAGACCGAACACAGAAATGTTATAATAACAACCGCTTCACGGCAGACATACGTACGAGTAGGTGTGGCAGTGCTACTTCCCGGGCGAACTATATACCGTTGGACCAATGTAATTATTGTAATAAAATATACGTGTAATAATTTAATTTCTAACTGCATTCGCATTGTGAGCTCTTATCAAGCAGGCAGGTGTAACTGAAGCATACAAAATTGCAGCGATAGTATCGTTTGCACAGCCTTAAAACGTACAGTTTCATGTGTGACAAGTTTCAGATAGGAGTTCAGTACACCGGCACTGATACCTATATCATACAAACATGTGTTTCTGTTACTTTGTTACGAAGTAACACAGTGTACGTGTATTTCATATTAACAATTACATGAAGGTAATAGCAATTGGATAAACAGATTCATATCATCTTGACGAACTTTATGAAATGTACCATAAATATGCCGCAATAATGACATTTATTTAAAAAAAAACTAGCAACTGATAGAAAAATTTATATACATATATAATGTTACTGAACTTATTTTTATACATAACATAGATAGGTGTAAACACGAAGACATCTTTTTTAACATTACAATTTGTATATCCTTAATTTACTGTCATAGTCAAGTTCGTGCATTTTTATGCTTAAAGTGCTCCTTCATCTATAACTGTGTGTGCTACTGTTCCCTTAAGGTATCTCAATAGGTTTAAATCACTGATCACTAAGCAGTCCTTTGGTGACCTTCATTAAAATTTTAGGCAACACCAGTTTTCATAATGCACTGAGATCGATAGTTCTGTAAATAAGAAGTTTGGGAATTTTAATTTATAATTTGGAAATTTCACTTGAATTGCTTACCCAAATTAGTAATCACAATGATCCCGAAATTGTTTTCACAATTTCCAACTTTTAAAGAATTAGTGTTAATTTAAATGAAATCAAAGACATAAGATAGCGCTATCAAAACAACATCGCGAAAGCAATGAAATGTCTTGCGAGAGTAAATCCTTTTTAAAACATAGCTCGTTCAAAGCCAAGTGCATGTACTAGAGCTAATAAAATTAATTGACTTTGTTTATATAACTGTACGGTCTGTTATCCAAACTGTATTTTGATAATGATAAGGGTAAGAAGCAGCCGCTGTATGATACAAACGAGCTACATTAGTCTCACGGTTCTGTAGGACAGGCGCACGCGTCTCGCTCTTATAAGACGGGTTCTACCGTGCGCGAGTTTTAGGGGAATTTAACTGAGTAACCGGTATTGTGAGTAATTGTCGTTTTAATAACACACTCCTATTAATACCCGTGGTAAAAGAATGAATGATTGGTTATCAAGTTGAGGCATTTTACATCGTTTTCTTTTTTGTAAGGTTTTTCCATATTTTCAATGTGTACAAAGCCATGAAATGAAATGTAGGTAATCAATAATCGAATAATATGCGAATTATATTTAATTAAAATGTGTATATTTTCTGAGCCATTTTAAATGTGAACAATGAATTATATATTAAATTATTTAATAGATGATTTTTTTATGGATTTTGTGGAATCTATTTAAAAGTGTAGTCGCTTGAAGTTGTAAATATTGAATATTGGCCCCTACTGCTGCGTGAAGCCTGATCATAAAGACCGTCCCTTGAGTATATCCAAAATATTTTAATAGACTTCATCGGAATCAATAGTAATAATTGTACGGACCTTAACATTTAGTTTCAATAACATAACAAAGCATTTCTTTCAATTATATTAGAATAAATTTATGTTTATTCGGCTTAACATTAAAAAATATAAGCCATAACAACTGCGATTTAAAAATAAAACGAATTCTTAAAGATAACGTAAGCGTTTATCAATCTTATAAGTTTTATTTACATTTATTGTATAATTATATCAAACCGAATCTGATAGATTATCGCACATTTAGACTCGGAACGCAAAACCTAAGCACAGCAATGATTACTTTTATAATAGTGATTCAGAATTGACTAACCGATAACCTTTAACTTTATTTATGAACGAATAAATTAACATGATAGAAAAATAATAGACATAACAAAATGTGTGGGCATGTAGAACATAGCTGTAGCTAACGCAGCTGACGATTCGTGGTTCTTGAGTTTGGTTTGAGATTGGATACGTTTTAGGGCTACACTGACCTTCCTCACTTCGAGAAAACAACCAAGTCCTACAAAGGACATATATAAGGGTTGTCGATGATAATTATCATCCTTTACATTCCTTCGATAAAAATTCAACCTTGAATAAATAATGATAGTAGGCTTTCCTTCTTATGTTTCTAATGATAGTAGCTGTTGGCTGATAAATTTTAATCAACATGCATATCCATAAATGCTAGAGAATTCCTGAATAATTAAAGTCACAATTATTCTATTTCTACCGACCACTGAAATGAAAATGATCAACTTATTCATATATATATATCTCTCTCAAGTCGAACCCTCATTACTGAGGATCGTGGTCACTTGAATCTCTCAAACGGATTATCTGCCTCCATTGATTCCGGTCCAAAGTAGCCCTCACCGTTAGGTAGAATTTAGATGAGGAGGTGGCTTCTTCCACTTGGTCAGACCATCGGGTTTGCACCCGACCACGCGCTCTCTTCCCTTCGATATTGCCAAAAATGACCAGCTTTTCAAGGCTGCCATCTCCTCTTCGCATTATATGGTCGAAATATGTGAGCATTCGCTGCAGACATGTACTGGACAGTCGAGTCTTGATGCTGAGTTGTGAGAGAATAGAGACATTTGTGCGCTTAGCCGTCCATGGTATACGGAGCATTCGCCTCCAGCACTACATTTCGAAGGCATCTATTCTCTGTCTCTCTCTAGCTCTGATTGTCCATTCCATTATTCATATATACAAAGCCGTAATTACCCAACCTCAACAGAAACTCAAAGTTATGACTCAACTGCCTCAATACTTTCACTTCTGCTAAAATGACCGTACTAAGTAGAAATAGAAAACATATTTCAGCGAAATGTCCTTTACAATGCGCGCGATACGGCTGGAATACTAAAGCAGAGATACCGCAATGTCTGTAACCCATAGAATAGGCAACAGACCACAGATGGCTCCAAAAACTTTTTTAAAAGTTGTGTGGTACATGATAACTAATGTTTTAGGGAGCAATGGGTGGATGGATAAGCCATTTATGGTGGGGAGGGAACCCAGACGCGACAAACCCGGTCTCCGGGCTAACTCTCCGTGAGATCCACGCCGTGCAAAAATCTTGGGCTCCGGTCAACACGAACGCCGTGGCGAATGGCACCGAACTGCTTAAGAGGTAATATAAATACTATAACTAAAAATACTATTAATACGCCAGAACAGGCTAAAAGAAAAAAGGTATAAAGCGCTTCTACTAAATCATCTAAACTAATATTCCTAACACATATTTGAATTACGAAATACCGCAAGCATTGCTAGCACCAACCATTTGAAAATCTCACATGTAGTGGCGATTGAGCAAGAAAATTTTTAAATCACATATAGGTATCTTCGAAACTTTAAAATGTTTACCTTTATGACTTCTATTAACGTTTCTGATGCCACAATACTGGCGATTGGGGTGCAGGTTAGCTGATGTTAGGTGATGACTAAAGTGACTGGATATCTGGACAAAAATCATTCGTTTGCGTGCATTTTTGGGATGCTTAAATAGGTAATGAAATTTCCTAACACTTCTACTGTAACACAGTATTTAGCAATATCGAATGACAATTCCATTATTCGTCATCTTATCGTATAACATCTGCGAACAGGAAGGCTTTAGAAAACTTCGAAAAAACAACCGTCCATAGATTATTTTCTGTTTTAACGTCAGTTGGCGTAATTAATTGAACCTGATAGATATTTTGCGATATGCAAACAACTAATACCATACGTCGACCGAATTTGTTATACCAACATTATTAAGACAAAACAGTTTTTTTTTTTTTGTTTAGACTGTCACTTGAATCTTTTCAGCATTGTGTTGTTACAAGTTTTATCAGCGGAAGCTACAAAAATATGGTATCCATCACCAATAGACACCCACATGTCAAATAAAAATATCATTGAACCTCTCCAATAAATCGAACGTGAATATAAATGTGAACGAAATAAATCTCCCCCGCGGCCCAATTGAACGGCGCTGGGTAATCGGAGTACAATAGGCGGGAGTAATTCAATTTACTTTCAAATACTCATAGACATTGAGCACTACTCATATGCCTATTATGCTACGAATACATATGTAGGAGATGGAAAATAAATTATGAAATATCAATGATAAATAAATAATGATAAAGGATATTAATAGCAATAGTTAACTCTTGCTTAGTGTCAATGCTTAGTTTGAAATCGTTATGCCCAAAACTACCGTCAGATTCTTCTGGCTCCAAGCGGCATAGATGCTCTCCAAGTCAAAGCGTTGACTCCTACATCATAAAAAAATTACCTAACTACAACATATTTGGACATTATCCATTAGATAAAAGGTGATAAGTGCTGTAGTGAAGTTCGATGGTAACAGCAAACTTCAGAATTAATGCTTAAAACTATATTTGGTATCGTCAAGCGTTTACATGCTGATTGCTAATAGGGTTTCCAAATACGTAAATTGTATACGAAAAGAAATCCGGACTCTTATAATAATATTCATTTATAACAACCCACACAACATGCGACAGAAATAGATTTTGTCATCAAGCCATTGATTGTTTTATTTTTGGACACAAACCTCTTTCTCGTAATAAAGGTTATAGAAATAGTCTGTTGCGCTAACCGAATGCGAATTATTAGAAGGACTTGCTCATAGGTGTCATGGGAGGCCAAGGCTCTCCTATCTCGACCAAATAGGTCGAGCCCTAGAGGATGGGGGAGTCAAGAGCCTCCGAAACCGGCGTGTATGCATGAAGAGACTGATGAATGTAGATGAAGCACGACAGGTTTGTAAGGACAGAGATGTTTGACACTGCGTGCTCTCTGCCTACCCCGTTAGGTACCTGGCGAGACGGTTATAGAATACTTCAAAGTGTGACTTCGAGTTCTACTTTCCTCGCTATGATTTCCATCACCGTTACAGCAAGTAATATTTTATATTCCAAACGCACGTGATCTAAAAAGGAATTTTAACAAACACGGGATTTGCAATCAGGATAATTCTGAAGTGGGAGGCTGAAATCTATACGAATGGGCAAGCCAGCTAGGAAGTTAAATTATATACGGCTAAAACTAGATATTACCTACTGCTAGAAATAAAATTATAGACATGAATAAGACATTAAATTATAATTATTTGTGAGAACCGCGATAATGAAGACCCTAAAACTATTACAAGTGTAACTGATTTTAGCCGATAAAAAATTTTCACACATAAATACGTGAAAATGATGATTTGGATCAATTAGGTAAGCACATAACTGATCTCATGAAGTAACTTACGTATCTAGAATTAATAAGATGACATCTATTGTGGCTCATATCAAAAAAGGAATACCTATTAAATAAATAACAATATGTCTACTTTTTAAGGTTTAAATAAAATATAGTTCAAATGATGTAACACTTGATGACAGCTTAAAACGGATCAAAAATATCTAAGCGAACAAAATTCGAGAAATAAACCTAACAAATATAAAATATCTTGTTAAAATGACGCAAATAAGATTCTCGATTAAAACGGCTAGAAACACAACAAATCACACTGTGAGTAAGTTATTTCGTGAACACAATATAATGTTATGCACAATTTTCATCTTAAAAGGGTATTAAATGAAAACCGCAACAAGGAGTGCCTGTTCGTACTGCTTAATGCAAAACACGACATAATATAATGACAGTATGACAGTATCATTAAATTTATTAAATATAAGAAACCATCTGCATAAATACATATTTATATTTACGTATGTACTCGTATGTAGTAAATCAGTCGTCTGGTTACCATAACAGGCACTGATTAAGTGCTTACAATGAAATCAGATGGCCATGTCTGAAGAGGTCCAATGTTATTCGTTATGATTGCATATAGGAAGAAACAATCCTGGATTTATTTCACGTTATAAATGGACTCGATACCCAATTTAATTTACATAAAAAAAAGTTCAAAAGCATTCGACAGCAAACACAGCGTTAACAATAACAATGTATAACGTTGAAACTCCACTCGACACTGGCGTTCAATAATAAAATAGACGTCGTTAATCCACTCATTCGCTTAAAAATGCTCGTTAAAATTTAACGACTCGACCGACAGTCGTTGCTCGCCAATCTGCAGTTGTGAGATCGAAAACAGATTTGTATGAGCCATAAAACGGGACTGAAGTGGTTAGAGCTAATTTAACTGCCCCCTCCCTCGCGTGCACCGATAGGTTATAAAATTTAAATAGTGTTTAGGAAACGGAGTAAGTAGATATTGAAAATATTCAAAGGAAATGGATGAATGTGACGGAAAATTTTAATACGACCAAATATTTGATAACCAGATCCTAGACTCTACTTTATCTTTTACCTTTATCTACTTACTTTTGAAAAGTGTCATTATAACTATATTGGCAAATGATTATTTGGCGAAATAAAATTCTGCGAAACGTTAGTTAGCATGTGATAATCGGCCAAACAATTTTTGGCGAGAAGGCAGGATCCCAATAATGACATATTCGTTCTCATTTGAATGCAACGGGAATGTAGGCATTGAGCACTTATATTCTTATGGATTTCAGACTTTTCCGCGCCTACCCAAATACGAAGGAATTCTTCAGAATGATCAGGAACACCCCAGAAGATGAGTTCGGAAACAACATCCAGTTCAAAGCGCACGTCGTGAACCTAATGTCGTCACTGACTCTGGCGGTCGACAACCTTCACCAACCCGAAGTGGTTGCCGCCATGATGAACAAACTCGGAGAGTCACATCATCGCAGGAAAATTCCGCAGCAAAGCTTCCATGTGAGGACTTAAAACAACATTTTTATGATAATTTTTGTTAGCCACAACGAAATACTATGTTATTTTTCCAAATTAGGAATCCCTCAAAATATATTCAACAAATTAAGCGAGGACTACGAAAGGATTTTTTAATACTCGTCAATATAAAAATAACAAAATAGCGGACGCTATTATACTCCATTAAACAATTAGCTGACCGCTAATTTCTCTTATTGGAACGCCATATGGCGTTGAAATATGGAAATGGCCAAAGTCAGCTACTTCTTTCATCAATATTGTTACCCTCTTAAAGTATGTGTACAAATTTCATGATAATCAATGCCCCTTGCATGCCCCTTATTTTACGCCTGAAAGCATAACAAACAAACAGATTCAATTTTGCATTTATAATATCGACTGGCTGTCATCTACAGGACCTGAAACAAGTAATAGTGAAGATGTTCATCGAGGTACTGAATCTGGATGCGGCCACTCTAAGCGCTTGGGGCAAGACCGTGGATTTCTGGTACAAACACATATTCGACACTATGAAAAATTCGGACGAATCTCGATAGACTCCTAAATGAAACAAAGTCAAATAAAAATGTATGTATAACTAACAATCAAATGTTCTGAACAGCGACAATCATGTACTCGATATAGTAGGCATACATCAAGAACTAAAGTAGCAACACTCTTCTCGAGTGTGGCGACATATTTCTGACTGAGCCCGTTAAATTTTCTGCTGCCTTTCATTTGACCTAATGCAAATTTTCAACCCGAATGCATGAACAGATAGAGGGATCCCTGATATGTGCGTGCTTTTTTATTATGTATCACGCATATCACGTTTACTTCCGTGGTCTATTCTTATATATTTATGGTCTTTTGTTGATATTGTATGACGTCACTTTTCGTGATTGAGCGCGACCCTATGTTTTACTGGTTTTTTAATTTTCATATTCAAATTTATATGAATGTATCAATTGTATTTGTTAAATGTTTTTTTTTTTATTTTTATATTTCATCTTAAATCAATATGTTTATATTAATTTTTACTTACTATGTAAAAAAAATTAATAATAGTAAATTGTTATTGTTCATAATTTTCTAATAAATTTGTTTTGGAAAAAAGTAGCTTACATTTTTTTTCTGAATGACTATACTTCATGTATAATTCCTACCTAACATAGAGGCTTTCATAGCTCATCAATGAAGCCAGATATGCTAATCTATGGCCTGGGATGAGCAACACATCTGTGACTAACGTTGGATAGGACTGTTCTCACACTAACTAATTAAAGTATTCTTACTAATAGTTCCATTACTAAATAGAACTAATTATAGTAATACAAATAATAATAAAACTCATTAGTACTTTATCCCATAACCAATTTGGACGAACTCAACTGATTGATACTAACCGTCCTATTCCTACAGTCCTTTTCGAGGTCGGTCAATTCGGTCTAATTCTTTTCACTTGAAAAATAATAATTCTGTGCACCTTAAATATGTGGAACATAAAGAGTATATAAAATTCAACAAAACGTACAAAACGCTTGGTAGTCACGTGTCATTCAAATGGATTTACACGCACATCCATGAATGAAATCAATTCATTATGCCTGACCAATTTGTATATGCATCCACCTAATCAATTTGGTTATAGGCAATAAAATGATTGTAACTTGATAAAAAGACATGATTATGGTATAAGGATTTTTATATACGGTGTGACAAACGTGTCATAGGAACCAATAATTGTAAGAAAAAAAAAATTAATCCAATTTCCTCATTAACAAAGTATTATTTTTCTATAATAGACACGGTATGGCAACATTAATAACGACCACGTCCAATATCATAATACGCAATGAAATATGTCAAATTTTAGAATTTACGGGACGTGACATAGCAAACACAAGCGAGAATGTATTATTCAGACCGGTGCATATTTAACGCGTCACCTCTCACGTGAACCCCAATCCATGCTGTGATATTATACGGGTGCTTAAACCACATTACAATACCTTTAGAATCGTAGTTTTGAGAAAAAAGATCTAGAACTGAGTTTTTAAACAACGCATTGAAAAGTTATCGAAATTACCGTCCATTTTCCGTCCATTTTTTAAATCATATAAAAGCACTACATGTATTTCTTCAGTGTTCCAGATAACGTTATCCGAATGGTTGGATCACGTAATACCAATGCTTATTTAAGGGTTTGCAATTTTAAACACCTAATGTTGTAAATATTTCGCTGGTGACGGTAATTGTTTAGTTAACGTAATGAACAAAGAAAGGACGGCGAGGACGGACCATGAGTCATTTTTTATTTCGGTAAATTATCTTATTGTTTTGGAATAAAATCCAAAGCCAACATTGGTGTATTAATAATGTACTTAAGCATGTAAAGACAGCAAAACAGTTTACAACAAAATTAGTAATTAATATAGTAATAATAATAATTGGAGCATATCTTCCCACGGCCATCTGATCCCAAAATAAGGGCTTAAGCAGGGCATGTGTTATGATGACCAGACGGCTGATGAACTACATACAATAAATTATGCATTAGTATAAATAAATATAGGAATTGCAATATGATAGAATTAGTATATAAGTAAAATTTGTAAAATAGTTTGGCTAAATTAAGGAAACATATAGTTTTTGAAGGCACTGCGTTATCGTGGCTCTGAGTTTTGAAAAAAGTCCAGCGATTCATTAACCACTGTAACAAGGGAAAATGTCTACTATATAATATTTAAATTAATTTTTTTCATTAATTAAACGTATCGCATTAACTATTATGCTGTGTCAATTATGAGTTGAATGTCATTCAACAGATTATTATTTGTGGAACAGTGCATGTACAGGGTGGGCCTCGGAGTTTTGCGAATTTGAAATCACCATAGCGTTGGAACGGGGGAGGGGAGAGGAGCGCGGGAAGTGGGGATCTGTAACTCGGGCCTCGGAAATTTAGTCGCAATGGAGCGCTT